>OX463788.1:67311270-67457428 GCA_949825025.1 Siphlonurus alternatus
AAGCAAACAGTGGGTAGTGTTGGCAGAACGGCTCGGGCACTGGAAGTAATTAATGAGTGTTTGTCGGGAACGAACTCGCGTACGTCTCTCTCTCTCTCTCTGCCCCGTTTGAGGCCAGAGTACTTGATTATTGCGCTAGAAGGCCTTGACATGGAGCAACAATTAACTCACCCACCCTATCGCAACAATCGTAGCAATGCATTCATTATTGTTACAACAAATCTACAATCTTTATATATGTTTTGAAATATTATTATTGTAATTTTTTATTTTTGTAACTCGAATAAAATACGTAAAAATATGTAAATTTGAAAGTATGTAAATTTGAAAATAAAAAAATGAAAAAAAATCAAATGTCATACTATAACGGGAAAAAGTTCATTTTTATTTTTTTTATGCGTTATGAATGTGTTTACATTTTCTTTTTCTTTTTTTTTTACGTTTTTTTGTTATGAATATAGCAATAATTTTAATATAGAACTTCACAGTTTTTAAAATTAAAAATTAAGTTTGTAAATCATGACTTAAATTATTATTTTGTATTGTTATAAAGGAAAAAAAATTATTCCAAGGCCTAAGGGAATGCAACGATTAACCTTCTCCGGGATGAATTTCTTGTATTTCTTATAATTTTCATCCGACATTATTCGTTTTCCTCTGTATAATCTCTGTATTTATTATATATTTATTTATCGGTGCCTTATATATTTGGAAAGAAAGCTAAATTTACAAAAAATATGTATAATTGATCTGGATACATGAATGTATAAAATAAAGATATCAATATAATCTTATGATTTTAAATTGTTCTCGAGTTGAAATATAAATTTCATCTTTTATTCACTTCTAACCTTCTATTTTGCACCATTTAACGAGGAAAAAAGACAATATATTACGTCTTCTTTCCTCTTACTGAGCATGAAATATTAGGAATATTGTTTAAATTTTATCCTCATTTTGTGCAAAACAGAATGAAGATGTGTTTTTGAGGTAAAAATACGTAATGAAATCAAGTTTAGACATTACATGTTAAGGATGAGTTAAAGATGGATTTCTCAAAACTAAGAGGTTGTTTTTTTAAAAATAAAGTACGTGCATGGCAATATTATTTTACTTTTTAAATTTTGGTTCATTTTTATTTGTTTGTTTACCAGAATATGATTGCAATGCAGTTATTAAATTTAAGCTTCAGTAATTTATATAATTAATTAAAGAAGAACATTTAAAAAAATAATTAAATCAATAATTAGTTGCGACATTGCTTATTAGTTATCGTTATATTCATGAAAATACACACTTATAATATACTGTATATTCTAGCTCCCATATTTTGTTCATATTTTGTTATGTAATTACATACACTGTATCAAGAATTGGAATTTTTTCTTTAGTTTGTATCAAATAAGCAAATAAAGTAACAATTTTATTTTTTGTGTTAGTTAATTCACAATAAATTATTTTATTTTCCTTATTTAAACTGTTCAGAAATTTCATCTAATTCGATTATACATTTACGAACAGACCAAATGTAATTATTGTTTTTATATAATATAAAGAATTATACTAAATTTTATTAATTTATATTAATTATTAAATATTAATAAATAATTTTGACAATTGATGTTAAGTTTAGTTAGCTAGGTATACAACGAAAACAAGTGACTATTGTATTTTGAAATTTGAGGTTTTATATATATAATTATATATATATATATATATATATATATATAATATACATTACAGTATTATAATTCAACTAAATATATTCATAAATTATATAATATACTATTGCTGTAAATTTCAAGTTAATATTAAAGTTGCTGAAACAGAACGTTGCAAAGCCCCATAAGGACTATTTTTCTCACCTTCTCTTCTCTCTCTCTCTCTCTCTCTCTCTCTCTCTCTCTCTCTCTCTCTCTTCTCTCTCTCTCTCTCTCTCTCTCTCTCCTCTCTCTCTCTCTCTACTTATGCGTTTCCCAAACCTTGTCTACCGGCATGTATAGCTGTGTTATATTCACATATATATACGTGGAAGTTCTGACGCGAGTGTTGGGGGTGGAAGGGGGTGACAACCAACCCCCAGCAGAATAAGTCGCTACTACAGTATGCATGTATTTTATCCGATTATTACAATCCTATTGCCAGGGCTTGTGATGGACTTTCGTCATGGAATTTAGCAATTTACACAAATAAAAGGCTAAACATTAAACTTTCCTTTTGAAATTTTATTTAGTAAATTATTTCTAATAAATATTTTTAATTAAATTATTAATTTTTTCAATTTAATTAGAAACTTCTTTTTATGAAAATGATCATCAAAAATCATCATCCTAGGTGAAAAATTGCGTCTTCAACTCATCTTTTACGCGTCTGTTATAAACCTAATTTTTTACCTCTGAATCACATCTTATATATTTCTCTTTGCTCAAAAGTGAGGACACAATATTTCTAACATTTTTTATTTTTTTTTTCACAAGGATACACCCCTAAAAGCTTACAGCTCGCGGCGGGGTAATGGGTAGGGATTACAATTGGGGGAACCAATAAGAGGAAAGAAGACGTAATCTCGTCTTTTTCTCCCTTTTTTCTCCAAAATGGTGGAAAATAGGAGGGAATTAGACAAGGAGAGTAATAAAATATGAAATTTATTTCAACTCGGGAATTGTTATCATGGTTTTGTTACACAATAATTTATTGAATTACAATTAATTGATAAACATTTTTTAAATGTTTGTATTTACAGCCTGTATTACACCAGGGAATAGAGGTAAAAGGTTAGGTTTAGACGTGTAAGGGATGAGCCGAAGACGTAATTTTCAACTAACTATAAGAGTCACATCTCGGAACACCAAGAATGCAACCCTTGCTGTCTTTGTTGGCGATTACAGCCCATGGAGGTGTGGTGCACTCGAACGATTTTGGGATGAGTATAACTGTTTTAACCTCCCCCAAACTTGCAAATCTGCAACTTGTCTTTTGTAGCTGCAGCTCAAGCAAGTGAGGCAGTGATAACGTTTATACTGTCCTGAAGTGTATGAAATAAAATTAGAGTATGAATCGAAAATAATTTTTAATTTTACAATTCAAGATGATTAAAAAGAAATGCATTATGTAGGAGGATTGCTGTAATGAAGTACAGTTATGAAGCTCTTTTTTTTTTAATCTAAAATAGATTATTTTTGTTTAGTATTAGATTTTGATGAAGTATCTCAAGTTGAAATAAATTTCATCTTTTATTCGCTATTAAGCTCTACTCTCGTCTAATATCCTCTTATTTTGCACAATTTTAAAGAAAAAAAGACGAGATTACGTATTTTTGTCCTCTTCTTGAACTTAAAATATTAGAATTATTGGGTGCGATTCAGGAAGCAGTTAGCCAGGTTTTTAACCACGTTTAGCTTAACCACGTTTAACTAGGTGGTTTAACATGTAAAAAAAAAAGTATAGTTAAAAGTGGCTAGAAACCTGGCTAACTGCTTTGTGAATCGCACCCATGCAATGTCTTCATTTCATCCTCATTTTGAGCGAGGAGAAAATAAGAGGTGTTATTAGTGGTAAAAAGTTTAGGTTTAAACGTGTTAATTAAGGATAAGCCGAATTTTCAACTGGTGAGTACTGTACTACTTATCATCATGTATGTATATTATAGTTCTGTTAATCTAAATTAGATTGTTTAATTTAATATTAGTTATTGATGAAGCATGCTGCTTATTTCAATACTAAATTATTTCCAAAAAAAAGTTAAGTAAGAATACTAATTTTAATCTTTGAATTAAAAATTAGGTAACATTATTTAAAAATATACAGCAACAATGATATAAATGATATTTATAAAAAATATACAATATTTAAATGAAAATTAAATAAATCAAGTATATAAAGTTAATTCATGGTGACAATAATTATTGTAATATACATTTTTATTTTTGACCCCAATATACAGAATGTTATTCATTTGCAAAAAAAAAAAATAAAAAAATATAAAAAAACTCACATTTGATTGTAAAAAATGAACACAAGAGACAATATTTTTTTGTCATGCTCATGCAGTAGAGCTGCTTTAGCTATAAATCGTTTGAATGTGGAATGGTGTGGATGATAAATTCGACATAGGACGCGGAGTTTTGACCATCATTGTGCTCTTTGCGGTGTTCCAACAGAAAATGGACAGATCCTGAAGGGAAGAAGGGTCAGGAGTCCACTATTATATACAGGACGTGACTCAACTTACAATTGTCCTTCTGCCGCCTTCACTCAAAGCTTCAAGATGAATTGTCTGTCTCTTTTCCTTGGTTCCCAAAGGCATTCCCTTATGTATGTTCTATATAATATAGTAACCTAAATCCATGCTAGAGAATAGAAATTGAAACGTTAAAAAAAAGAAGCTTTAAAGGATACAATTATAAAGAAATATATCAACATAAAAAAAAATCAGTTTTTCTCATTTTCTTTACTTGTTTGGGTCTTTGGGTACAAAATTCAATAATCCGAGTTGAAATAAATTTCATCTTTTATAGCTATTAAGCTCTCCTCTCGTCTTTTATTCTCCTATTTTGCACCATATTTAGGGGAAAAAGAAGAAAAAATACGAGATTACATTAATTTTTTTCTTTTCCCTCTTCTTGAGCATAAAAAAAAATGTTAATGTCTCCATTTCATCCTCACTTTGAGCGAGGAGAAAATAAGATGTGTTTTATAGGTAAAAAGATTATGTTTAGACGTGTAAAGGTTGAGTTAGAGACGTAGTTTTTCAACTAGGGCATCCATAACACTGAGAATAAATTTTTTTGAGGGTTGGGGGGGTGAAATAGAGGTCGAGCGTGGCGCAGTGCATTGACCGGTTCTCGTTAGATCACCGAAGTCAGGCTACGTCAAGCGTGGTTAGTACTTGGATGGGTGACCGTTTCAAGTAAAAATACGCTGCTCCCTCCCTGGGGTAAATTCATCTCGCTTTCCACCCAGTGCAGTGATGCACTTGTGTGTGGTTCCCCAGGCTTTGGACATCGCTTTGGTCCATTGAGAAAAAGTAGAGGTGTCCGTCCTGACTGAGGTTTTCCACGGTTCCCTCAGTTTCACCTCAGCGAATGCTGGGACGCGTAAGCATGCAGGCCGTGGCCACTATCCGTTCCCTACCTTATCCCTACCCATTACCCCGCCTCGAGCTGTAAGCTCTTAGGGGTGAATCCTTGTCAAACAAAATATATATATACAATTATTGCCTTGGAAAGTATTGAAAGCATGCTCTACAATCCGTAATATATTTACAACGGGAAAGCTCGTTTTGTTTTTAAGGAAAATTGTGCCTTTCGGCAAGGACAGTAAAAAAAAAAAAAGAAAATAAAAAACTAAGAATTGCATACTTTTTAACTTTTTAGGAGACGAGAGCTTACAATCACGTCTTTTTACCTAAAAAAACACAGGCATATTTTTTTTAGGAATGGTGACAATATTTCCAAAACTTCTTGCTTAGAATCTTAGCGTTTTCCCTCTCTCTTGTTTTTTTCCTCAGCATTGGTGCAAAATAGGAGGGAAAAAATTAAGACGTAAAAAGTGAATAAAAGAGTACTAACTTTCTTTTTTCTCGGGCATCTTATATTTATTAATAATTTTTAAATTTTATAACAAATTTTGTTTGTCAAAATTGAAAAGATTTTTAATTATTTATATGATTATATGATTTAAGTCACGTAACGTGGTGTTGTGTAAAAAAGCCTCGCGTTCAGAAAGACTAAAAAAATAAATAAAAATAAACAGATGTGTATATTTATTATGTCTAAACAAATTTAATGAACTTTTAATAATACTATTCTTAAGACGTAATTAATTAAATTTTTTCAAGTGTAAAACATAAAAAAATAAATAAACATACAACAAAATTTTGCTTAATATATAAAAATAAATCGTTTTTTTTTATTTTATTAAATCAAATAAGTTAATGACGTAATGCAATGTCATACACGTCGTTGCGTGCGTGATTAACACGTGTTCGCGTGCATCTTTCATGCACGTATGTGTACTACAGTCAAATTAAGTTATATTTCCACCGGAAGTGCCCGGAAATTAGAAATTTTTGTCTTTACTTGAATTAAGTATTTGAAATTTGAAAATTTGATCATATAGCTGAAAAGTGCGTACTTGTTTGTAAAATTAAGAATCACTTGATCGGGTACTTACGCAATGAATTGTGCATCCCATTCGTAATCTGATGGTCGTGAGTTCAATCCCAGGTACCTCCAAACTTTTCACAACTGGTGGTTGCTAGAGAACATGCATGATCCGGAACGTAATTGATATATGACATTCTCGATCAGTTGCCGACCATCCTGACTGAGGTTTCCATGGTTTCCTCAGTCACAACCAGGTGAATGCTGAGATGGTTTGCTAAAAGTCACGGTCGCCCAGGTTTGGAAGAGACCCACAATTATGGTCGGATCGACGGAGAGCCGAGAAGTCACTTTTGTGACCAGTACCCTACGCGAACCGTTCACGTTAGGGTTTCGGAAGATTCGGGGTTTCAAAGTAGTATAATTAGTAAGTAGAATTACCCAATAGGGTTTGATAAAAAAAAAATAATACACTGTACAGAAATATCCTTCTCCTCAGAAAACATTTACCACATGTGTATAATATACCTCCTATATATTACATGTATACAATTTGTAAGACTGGATAGGATTAAACGAACCAAAACATATCTCTGTGTCAATTATATCTATCTTAACACCATCTATTTTCCTTTCTCTCGCTGTCTTTTTCCCACTAGCAATTATTTTCTCCTCAAAAAACCCGACGACCATTTTGTAGCTCTTTCCTAGAGTCTGCCGTTGTTGCTTTTACAATATTTTTTACAACAATCTTCCTCTCGAAAGCACTTCACACTTTTTTCACTTATGTACAATCAAACTCAAATATTCTTTAGTTACCCTTCTTATGAAAATATTATAAAAATGTAATATGTCCTAGTTGAAAAATTACCATCCTTTAGGCGGATTCACATGGCGATTTCCAGCCTGCGACGCGAAGTGAATAATCCGCACTTAATGTAGCATATATATATCCATTGGCGGCCATATTTGGAGATTAGAAAAAAGAGCATCGTAATTTAACGCGATATTCGCCACCTGAATGGTGAATTCGCTTCTGCATAGGATTTCACAGCTTGTGTGAAAAAAATCGCATCGCTATTGTCTCCATCTGAATCCGCCTTTAAAGGTGGATTTTCATGAGCAACAACGGCGATGCGACGCGATTTTGACGTGCAAGCTGTAAAATCCTATGCGGCGAGCGTATTCGCCGAATATCGCTTTAATTACGATGTTTTTTTTTTTTTTAATCGCCAAATTCGGTTGCCAATGGATGTTACAGCAAATGCGCATTATTCGCGTCGCAGGCTGGAAATCGCTCATGTAAATTCACCATTAGACTTTAGACGTCTTTTAACCTCTAAAATGCATCTTATTTCTTCTTCGCTCAAAGTGAGGATGAAATGGAGACTAAATTTCTAACATTTTATGCTCAAAATTCAAAAATTCAAAATTCAAAATTCAAAATATTTTTATTAATTCCATTTCTCCTACAATCATAATATCAATACATGATATATGTTTATGTTTTTCCTCAAGAAGAGGAAAAAGGATAAAAGACGTAATCTCGTCTTTTCTCTTCTTTTTTTTTTCCCTCTAAGATTATGCAAAATAGGAGGGAAAACTACGAAGAGAGACGTCCAGATGAACTTTATTCGAAGTTATCCAGGTTTCTCACTAGCCACATTTTATAACATATAGTGTCATTGAATTAGGCTGGTGCTAAACGCTATTTATGCATTTCATTAAATTTCATTTATTGAATCCAATACAGTCTTCCGATATTTAGGATACATAATTGTAGTACATCTCCAGTCTGAAAGAACATAACACAACAATATGAGAAACGTGGATAATATGTATTGTGTATATATGTGTGTACAGTATGCATTCTATTTTCTATTATTTTTATGTGTTTTTTTTTTGTCATTGCTTTAATTTACTTTTAAAGAAACAACAATATTACTGTTCTTTGTTACAATTTTACATTTTTGTTTCATTAAATATAAAAATTCTACATTGCTCTGTATGCATTTTAAAGCTATATGACTTAATATTATGTATAGAAGTTGTAGTTTTATTACATTTGGCAGTTGACCATTGATGCAAGTGCAAGCCAACTATATAGGGCGTCACTTCAACCGACTTGCTAGCAGCACAGTCGCCTGGCGCGTCAGAAGCTAACTAAATCGGGTTACCGCCCGTCCCTTTCATTCTGAGCTGCAAAAACGCCGGATATCCGAAAAGAGAGGGAAAAAAAAAGAGAGAAGTTTTAGTAAAAAAAAAAAAAAAAGTAGAAAAAGAAGCCGTCATATAGTAAAGAAAAAAATTAAAGAGCAAAAAATGTATCTGACCGTTTTCAAGTTAGATGAAATGGTCTGAGAATGACAGTTTTTTAAAACGAACACAAATTGTGTTACTTTGATCGTACTTAATACGTTGTGGGGTGTTAGGTAAATATACAACAATACCACAATTTATTGTTGTTGGTTGATTGGTTCATGCTTTGTTTTATCTTGGCTGATTTTTAATATTATATTTATTGTACTGCAGTACATTAATTATTTTGAGCGAAATCTAATTAATATGAAATAATGTTAATTTTATATTATAATAAATTTGTAATAATTGAGTACGGTATAGTTATCAAAACAATCTAGATTTAAGCTCTTTGTATGATATAGTATTAATGTTCTAAAATTTTCAAAATATAATTGCATCAACATAAAATTAATAAAATATTCAAGCAATGATAAAATACAAAAGACTTTAAGATATTAATTCATGACACTCATAATTTAAGTGCAAAGGAATTTCGTAATAATTTTTTAATTGTCTTTTAACAAGAATTAATATTTTGTTGTGGTACTGAAAAAGGGGGACAAAATAGCAAGAAGAAACAATATAGTGACAATATAATTATAATATAAGTTTAGTGTATTGTGGCAGTCAGAACAAATTTTTGAAATTAAATTCTTTGTGTGCGTATTTACTTTTCTTTACTGCTTGCCATTGATATCCTTTAAAAAACTATAAACCAACTAATTAATGATTAAACTTCTTTATTTCAGAGCCAAAGACTATTCCTTTGAGAAGGAATAGCATTAAATAAGTTTTAAAAAGTCGATAATGTTCTAAAACTTAATCGCTTATGGTTTAAGGTATAGAGATAATACGCCTAATGTTAATAAAAATCCCTGAATATTATGAAAAAAAATATAATGTTCTCCTTTACATACCTATCAGTAGGTAAAATATCAGGCATGCAAAAACGAGCTAGTTTTCGAGTTATTAATTTTTAAAGTTCACTATATAATTAATAACTCGAAAACTAGCTCGTTTTTGCATACCTGATATTTTATCTACTGATAAGGTATGTAAAGGAGAACATTTTAAATTTTTTTCATAATTTTTATGAATGAGACTTTTATTAACATCGGGCGTGTTATCTCTACCTTAAGCGAATTCAAGAGCGCGTTTTTCTAACAACAGTTTCATTTCTATAGTTTCCGTCCATAAGGTTCCATGTTAAATTTTGACCTCAGTTTTCCCAAAACTGATCAGACAGATCCACTTTAAAATTTATATGCCTCCTATTGATGGCAAGTTCAAAGTCTTGTTGAATTAAACCTAGCATTAACAGGGGGGGTCGAGACAGAAAAAAAGCAGAAAAAAAATTTGAAATACTTCTCCAAAATTTCTGAAAAAATTTATAAACTTTAATTAGCCACCCAGCAATGTATTTCCGTAAAAAAAAATTAATGAGAAAAAACCTTTTAACTTTTTATTTAACATCTTATTTAAATAGAAGATCATTTCGACCCCCCCCCCCCTTCCCCTCCCCCTTTTTCTTTGGTAAAGCGTAGGATAAAAAAAGAACTTGATAATGCTATATTAGGGGGCCGATTCCGAGTTCTAAGTAATATTATTTATTTTGAAAACATAAAACATTATTGAATTAAATATCACTAGGAAGTATTATAAAATAGTATTTTTATTAGCAGCTAAACGTGCCGGTTTTGACTGGTCGGAGCATGCACACTTCATTATCTCTAACATGCTTCATGGTGCCATATGCAGTGACAGTCCGTCCAGCTGTTGAGTTGCATGAGGCGACATTTCGCATCACAGCATCCGTCCATCGTCCTCCCTCACTCTACGCATGCAGACGAGCCAACGATCGCATGTGGCACGACCAATATCATCTCACTTGTCACAACTGGTCACCTAACCGCAAGACTTAACATTAAGGAGATGAAAAATAACTATTTTTTTTAGACAATGGGCGCAATTCACGAAGAGAGTTATCCATATTTCTCACTAACCACGTTTAGTGTCATTGAATTAGGCTGGTGCTAGTGAGAAACGAGGATAACTTTCTGGATAACTCTTTCCTGAATCGCCTCATCCAGGTTTTTCACTCTTTAACAGCATCACCGATTTTTTTTTTTTTTTTTTTTTTTAGGATGATGACACCAAACGTGGTTACTGAGAAACTTGGATATCTTACTTCATGACCCGCGTCTATTTTTGTTTTATTTTGCTTTTTGTTTTCAAATCCTAATTGGGGACTTCTACTTATTGAGGGGGATTCAAAAAGACTTATCCGCGAGATTTAGCCGGCGGATAACTTGTCCATGTTCTAGTCTGGATAACCTAAATACTTAGCCGCGCGGACAAGCATAAGGCTGGACAAGGGTTTGGATACGTCGGTCTGGACAAAAGTCATTTGGCCAAGCCTTTTGGCTAAAGTCCCGCGGACAACTAACCGCGCGGGTAAGTCTCGTGGACAAATCTTCCACCTGGATAAGGTTTTTAATTACGCCGCCATCTTGGATTACGTGTTAAATATGGAGGTAATTGGATCTACGTATATGATGATTCATTGCTAATTTATTAAACAACTGTGTTCAAATTTGATTAAATATCAATCTGTGTAGTTTGCATAAGACATAGGAAAATTAGTTTCAAACATTTAGCGCTTATATTCAATGTTTACCTCCCTCTTTTCTATATCATCAGCAAGTCCCGCCCTCTTTGTTGGCAAACATTTTGTTATGCTCATTTTTCAATAATTAGACGATTAATACCTGATTTTTGTGTCTATAATTGCACAAGGCCAGCCCAAGAATACACTACTCTATGACATTTCATAAAGGTAAGTGAAATATCTAACGTTAAATTGCTTAATTTGACGAGTTATGATAGCTCTATGATATGATACCATTCATCTGTAATTTTCTGATACTTCATCTGCGAATTTTTGATACTTTTACATTTAAACACGAACAGTTATTAAAAATAATGCTCTTTTTAAGTTAATAATTAGTCTGGTAGCATTTAATTAAGGAGTATGAACTCCTGTATAGTATGTTAAAAATAAGTAAATGAGGCAAACAGAAAATGAACTAAAATCAAGGAGGTTGAAATCAAGCCCTCAAATGTCGTCAAAATAAGCAATTTTCTAATGGATATTTCACGTACCGTCATTAATTGTAATAGAGTATTATCATATGATAATAAAAATTCATTATTTAATCCAAATATTGGGTATAAGGTATAAATTTATTGAAAAAAATAACGTGGGTTACTCAGCGAGGCTCGATGAATTTATTATTATGCCACCAGCGCCTCGCACAGAACGGGAAATTAGAGAAATATAACAAAAAATGTTAAAAGCGCCAAAAATTTTAAACCATGTCACCCCAATAATAATAAGATTGTAATGAAATTAATTTTAAACACAATGTTTACGTAATATAATATAAAATCATGATATATGGCGGTCCAATTATCACCGTATTTAACACGTAATCCAAGATGGCGGCGTAATTAAAAACCTTATCCAGGTGGGAGATTTGTCCACGAGACTTAGCCGCGCGGTTAGTTGTCCGCGGGACTTTAGCCAACAGGCTTGGCCAAATGACTTTTGTCCAGACCGACTTATCCAAACCCTTGTCCAGCCTTATACTTGTCCGCGCGGCTAAGTATTTAGGTTATCCAGACTAGAACGTGGACAAGTTATCCGCCGGCTAAATCTCGCGGATAAGTCTTTTTGAATCCCCCTCATTAATTACTTTAATTACTTACTAAATTTGATACTCCGAACATTCTGAAAAACTAACTGTTAGTTTTTCAGAATGTTCGGAGTATCAAATTTAGTAAGTAATTAATAAGTAGAAGTCCCCAATTAGGATTTGAAAACAAAAAGCAAAATAAAACAAAAATAGACGCGGGTCATGAAGTAAGATATCCAAGTTTCTCAATAACCACGTTTGGTGTCATCATCCTAAAAAAAAAATAAAAAAAAATCGGTGATGCTGTTAAAGGGTGAAAAAGTTTCGTCAAATTCGGTGGGGGTCACTTACATACCCTTCCTTGTAAGTTGAGCATTCTGCAGTTTCTTCCAGAACGAGGACGGTCACGGCCTTACAATCCATCCCGGCATTTGCCCGTGACTGAGGGAAACGTGAAAACCTCAGCCAGGATGGACGCCAAAGCTTTTGTTGATATAGAACGGAAGTGTAATGTTCCAAAGGCAGGGAACCACATGGTAGAAAATGACAATGATTTACCCCTGGAGATTTAAGTAAAGTAAAAATTACAAACATGATGTACGTACTGTACACCCAAATGTGCCCTTGTTGAAAAATTTACGTCCTCAACTCATCCTTTATAGGTCTAAACCTAATATTTTTACCTAAAAAAACAAGTCTTATTTTCACCTCGCTCAAAGTGAGGATGAAATGGGGACAATATTTCTAACATTTTATGCTCAAGAAGAGAAAAAAATAAGTAATCTTATCTCTTTCCCTCTTTTTTTCATCTAAAATGGTGCAAAATAGGAGGGATTTAGACGAGAAGAGAGCTTAATAACGAATAAAGATGAAATTTATTTCCACTTAGCTGCTAACCTGGTGTGAACGTACGTTTTAGTCACTAGGTATAAAACAAACAGGAGCAAATAAATAGCTCTGAAGATGTATCGACTATAGCATGAAATTTACAATTATATATGTGTCACGTAATTAAATTTTTTATTGTATTATGATGAATAATATTCTTAGTCTTAATTCAGTGCATATAACATGAAGTTATTTTTTTCATTTTCCTGTAAAAGTTGTCTAAATAAAAACTCATCTTTCAGTTATCTTGTATAAGATATAATTTAATTCATTTATAGGCAGTGTTATCTTTTCTTAATATTTAAAATTGCTTTTTTTTTTTTAATTAAAATAGTTTATAAGCTTTTCTTTTATTCTTAAAATGTAAATTCAAAATTATTTTAAATAAATGTATTAATGTTAAGAATCAAAACTCAAAAGAGTTTCTCATATTATAATTGAAACAATTTGTTGTAATTGATGTGCCAAAATTCAGTGGTAAAAAACAAAAACCATAAAAACTGTCTCATTTATAATTTAATATTTTTCGTATACAACTCAAGATTTTACCCCTGCTGTACACTTGTAGGCATTGCCACGCAGTGTGTGGAGGTGGATACTCTTTTTACTTCCTCTTCTAAAATTGCAAAATGTACTTGACGCTGGTATGTAACTCTGATTCATAATCGGATGGTCGTGAGTTCGATCCCAATCACAGCCAAACTTTTTACAAGTGGCGGTTACTAAAGAACACACACTCGTGCATCCGGGAGGTGATTGATGGCATCCTCCAATATTTACCGACCATCCTGACTGAGGTTTCCATGTTTCCTCAGTCACAACCAGGCGAATGCTGGGATATATAGATTGCTAAAAGTTAAATTCAGTCACTTAATTGTGGCCAGTACCCTACAACAGGGTTCAGTTGAAGCAAAAAAAAAAAAAAAAAAAAAAAAATGTAAATGTGCATCTATTTTTGTCTTAGAACTGAAATTCTAGCAAATCAGGTAACATGGTAAACATTCGTGCTGTCCGGAGGTGTATGTAGAAATATAAATAACAAACGAGTATATGTGTAAATTTCTAGCACATAATGTTAATTATATTCAAAGAGTAAAATAAAATTATACGTTTATACGTTTATATAAAAATATGTTAAAAAATTACTTTTTTTTTTTTTTTTTAAATTACTCAAATTAAATTTTTATTGATAATATAATTTACTGTCTTAAAATGTGTTGAAGTTTTTAAGTAATCTTTTATAAAATATAGCATTAAGAAGAAGTAGCAAACTGCCGATGATAAAAAACCTCTCGTTCCCTCCCTCCCTCCCATGCAAGTAGCACAGCCTATATGCTACAAAGTGTCTGGCATTTTACCAAACTCTGTTCAAGTTCACACATTGCTCTGGCCAGCCCATATTTGGCTACAATGCTGAGGCTATAGTTTTCCTGCTTGCATGGTCTTAATATAAAATAGTATTGCTGGTGCTCAAATTGGTACCGAGATGGTGCACACACCAGTATCAAATTGGTGCTCACAAAAATTTATTTAAAACATGGACGAAGATTTTCATAGAAGTTTTGCGTACTAAAACAATATATTATCAGTAATAAATGTCATTTTTTAACCTTAATTTAATGTATGAAATTTACATAATATTAATATTCATGAAAACATTTTATTATTTTTTTTTTATTACTTTCTTTACTTTGAATAGAAAATGAATACCTTATTATAATGTATTGTATTTTTCCGTTCGTGTCACAAGATTAAAATAATGAAAAATACCATCGACCGAAAACTTGCGATTTATTAGAAATTGGTGATTTTATGCGGTGAATTGATGAACTGTCCTGTCCCTTGTATGGTGTGGGCCACTACAACCTCGGCCATATTGTAGCTTAGACCTGACAAACTCTCACCGTATCAGCAGCACAGCAAGTCATACAAAAACAAGTCATACTCCAAAAACACGAGCTGGCATTTAAAATTTAAAAACCACTTGCACCTGATGCGAACGAATTCCCGCGTGATCCACTGCGTCACCGTCTAAAATTTACATGGACAGCAAATTTATTTCATTTAATTCCTCGAGTTGAAATAAATATCATCTATTAAACTATCCTCTCGTCTTTTGTCCTCTTATTTTGCACCATTTTAGAGGGAAAAAAACGAGATTACGTATTTTCCCTCTTCTTGAACATAAAATGTTAAAACTATTGGGGGACATTCACAAAGCACTTTAACCCCAACTTTAGCCCCAAGTTTTACCCCTGGTACTAAACATGGTGTTAAAATAGGAGCTAGACATGGTTAGCCCCTAGTTTAGTACCATGTTTAGTACCAGGGATAAAATTTGGGGCTAAAGTTGGGGTTAAAGTGCTTTGTGAATGCCCCCCAGTATTGTCTTCACTTTTCATCCTCACTTTGAGCAAGGAAGAAATAAGATGTGTTTTAAGCCGGTATTACACGATACAATTTTTCTGATCATTGTATACAATTTTATTCTTCCTTACAAGAAAACTTAATCTCCATTTGTTTGTATGGAGAGGAAATTTTCTTGCAAGCAAAAATTGTATACAATAATCAGAAAAATTGTATCGTGTAATACTGACTTTAGAGATAAAAAAAATTAGGTTCAGACTTGAAATTTTTCAAGTATGAAGCCTATAACTTGTATATAAAGTCAGTCGAGTTATATTTTGATTTTTTTCTTTCTTCCCCTCTTTAACAAATTAAAATAATAAACCTTTCTTAACGAAGCTTACAGCCACAACTGAATTTAAAAATCAGCAGTATAACGTTACACAAAAAAAGGGGAGAAAATTTCTATTCAGTCAATTATGAGGAATAATTATTATTTTTTTGAAATTTAAAAATCTCATCCAATAAATCAATATTTTTAAAAAAATAAATTAACAATACAGTTTCTGGTTTACGTTGATAAAATATTATGCATACTAAATTTGCATTTAATATTTTCAAAAATATGGATAGATATAATTATTTTTATAAAGTATAGTAAAATATGCAAAAAAGGAAATTTAGTACCATTTTACTTGAAGTAACTAAAAAAGAATTTTCATTCATTATAAATGTTAATTTTAAATAACAAGTTGGCTTGATGGCTTGGAATGTATTACAGCATCACAATGTTTATATATACCAACTAACTTTTCCTTCCAAGCTAAGTAAGTTCTCTCATTCAGCCATTCTCACCATATCTATGTTATACTTGGTTTGCTTGGCAAAAGCTTGCGTGAAGTCAAAACTAACGGTCCTTTACTCATCATATACATTAGTTGTAACAAAACTAGTAGTCACAAGGTCTGTATTATAGTGGTCTTCTTCTTCGTGAAAATCATCCGCACTGCAGATTTGTTCTTTATAAACTGCTACTTGCTTTAGACTAGATTGCGTAATATATACTGTATGTTTACTTGCTTGCTCATTGTATGGTGCAAATTTGTTACAAAAATCCTTTAAAAAACAGTACCTCTTCTAAGCATAGTACGTTGTGTGTTTCAAAATTTTTTTTATATATATACATTATATAAATGGGTGAAATGTGTTGTACACATTTATATAAAGCCTATATAATATACGATTTTCTAAAGTTTTAGTTTGTGACAGAGTGTTGTGTTTGTTTCTTAAAGAATGAATTGCACATGTTTGTACACGTATGTTTTGGAAGAGATTACAAAATAAACTAAATAAACCTCAAGGATCATATACTCAAGTTTTTTTTTAAGTTTTTTAATTTTCATAGTCTAGCTACATTAAATATTACAGCATTGCAATCTAAAAGAAAGCGTGCCGTAGTTATAATTTCATCTTCAACTCATCCATAACGCGTCTAAATCTAATCTTAAAACCTCTTTTTAAATAAAAAACACATCTTCTTTCCTCCTCACTCAAAGAAAGGATGAAATGGAGACATAACATGTTATGTTCAAGGTAACAAGACGTAATTTCGTCTTTTTCTCTCTTTTTTTTCCGTAAAAATTGTGCAAAATTGAGGGACAAAAGACAAAAGTAAATGAAGGATGAAAATCATTTCAACTCGGGTGTTAGATTTAAAGAGCAACAAACGTTGTTTGCAAACATTATTGCTGGTGTTATATTGCACTCGCGTGTGCAGTTTACTGCGATGTATAATCTGGTCCCTTGCTGGACATGCATCACGTTGCAGCAATCATATACTTCTTTATCGATCCCTCGTGAGCCAAAAAAGTGCATGGTGAACCAGTCAAAATACCGATTATGTCCACGCAGTATTTTGTTCTATTAACTGAATCCTGTTGTAGGTTACTGGTGACAAGTTAAGTGACTTCGTACTTCCCGGTTCTTCGTGGACACGACCTACCATTATTTAGGATTTTACTGCATCCTTTCCAAACCGGGGCAGCCATGGCTTAGCAATCCATCTCAAGCTTCCTCAGCATTTGACTGGTTGTGACTGAGGGAACCATGGAAACCTCAGTCAGGATGGTTAACAATTGGTGATTGGATGTCATCAATCACCTCCCGGATGCACGAGTGGGCTTTCTTTAATAAACGCTATGTGAAAAAATCCAGCGGTGTCGAGGATCGAACTCATGGCTATCTGATTATGAATCGGATACGCAATTCACTACATCAAGTACCAGGTTAAAGATAATTTAAAAAAAATGGAATCTACTTTTCAAGTAAAAATCAACTTGCTCCCCCCCCCCTGGGGTAAATTCATCTAGGTTTCCACCTAGTGCATGCAGTGATGTACTTGTGTGTGGTTCCCCAGACTTTGGACATCGCTTTGGTCCTTTGAGAAAAAATAGAGGTGTCCGTCCTGACAGAGGTTTTTCACGGTTCCTTCAGTCTCATCTCAGCGAATACTGGGACGCTTAACAGGCCGTGGCCACCATTCATTCTTTCCCTACCCATTACTCCGCCCGCTCCGCCGTGAGCACCAAGCTCTTAGGTGTGTATCCTTGTAAAAAAATAAATACAAACTCTATTTTCTCATCAGAATCATATTTATTCTACATCCAAACCTGTATAAAATTACACACTTATCGTTTCAATATTCAACTCATATTCAATTACCATTATAATATATGTATAAGAGGTTCTTCATTTGTATTTTCTATGGTTTTTAATGCCCTCATCATTATGGGAGCGTGCCCAAAATACAAGGGAGGTATTACTATCCTCCACCCGTTGCCCCCTAAAGCGGCCTGAAATTAAAATTGCGGGATGAGGACCTTTTGGGGAAAGAAAGAAATCGTTCGTTCCCCTCTCCCTTGAATTTTGATAATTTTAAAAATGGTAAAATCTTGTAATTACTTTTTTTCATTAATAATAAGACTTAAGTATCCAAATTGGCAATTAGTGATCTAATTATTACGACGTATTATTCCTTCAAGTTTTAATCCGTCTTGTGGTTTGCGAAATCCTTTTGCTAATTAGGCTCAATGGGAGAGGCCAGTAAGCAGACAGCCTGGCTGAGCTGTCTCAGAGCTATTCAACCCATCAAATTGAACTGCAATAATTAATTAATACACAATGAGGCAACCCGAGAAGAAACAAATTTAATCTTTTATTCCCTTTTTAAGACTCTCATCTTTTTTTCCCTCCAATTTTGCACCATTTTGGATGCAAAGAAAAAGAGGGGAAAAGACGAGATTACACCTAATTTTTTAATTTCTTCTTATTGAGCATAAAATATAATAAATAATATTGTCTCAATTTCATCCTCATTTTGAGCGTGGAAGAAATGGGATATGTTTTTGAGGTAAATAGTAAGTAATAAGTTTATACGTGTGAAGGATGAGTTGAAGACGTAATTTGATGATTTTTTTTAAAGTATTTATTAATTATATATCATGTTACCGTGAAGTCATGGTACTAAAAAAAAATCATTTTTATTTTGAAAACTTAAGTATGATAAAAATTTCTATTATGTACGATGTTATGTTTTTCAAATTTTCCAATACTTATAATAAATGCAAATATGAAGTTCATATTAAGTAAACATTTAACACATTTACTGCTTCATACAGATATGTGATTACAAAATTAATAAAAAAATGCTTATGTTGCAAACATATTTTGTAAAAAATTATCTAACATGAGATGATTGAATTTTTTATATTTCTAATTGATTTGAAAGGAAGAGGGTAAAAGAAAGACATGCTTTGCAATGAGAATATTCAAAGAGGCATTTGTATACTTTAATGTATAAATAAATTAAGGTGCAAAAGAAACACCCTCCTTATAAAGATTGCTAGTTAAAAATTACTTCCTCTTCGAAAACATTACGACCTTGATTTGACATTATCTTGATCTCAAGTTTATTTAATATTTATTTATTATTTACAAGGATGCACCCCATGAGCTTACAACTCGCGGCGGGGTAATGGATAGGGATGAGGGAGGGAAAGGATGGTGGCCACGTGTCTCAGAATTCGCTGAGGTGAGACTGAGGGAACCATGGAAAATCTCAGTCAGGACGGACACCTCTACTTTTTATCAATAGACCAAAGTGATGTCCAGAGCCTGGGATACCACATACAAGTGAATCATTACACTGTGAGACTGTGGGGAAAGCGAGATGAATTTACCCCAGGGAGGGAGCAATGTAGTTTTTTTCTTGAAACGGTCACCCATCCAAGTATTAACCCTGCTCGACATTGCTTGATTTCGGTGACCTAAAGAGAACTGTTCAATGCACTGCGCCACGCTCAACCTCTAAATCCTTGATCCTAAATTATACATCCTAACTTTTCAATTATCATATAAACACATGTAGTTTAAAATATATTACATTACAAAAATGTTGCCGTTCAATAATTGAATGTGAATTAAATGATCGAATGACGGTTATGAAGAAAGCAAATTTTTTCTCTCGAAAGGCCAGCAAATAAAACGACTGTGCTGGCCTCTTTTGTGCACGAAAATAGCTTGTTTCCAGCCATTTTCAAATGAGGGAAAAAAAAAATTGACACGGATCCAATTTTTGCTTGAAAAGTGAACAACACACCTACAAAATAACAACAACATCATGTTTCAATTTTTCACGTAATAATAAAAAAGAAACAGCAAACGAGCTACATTGTGTATAGATGGCTTGAATCACGAAAATATAGTTTTTATATTAGTTGCTATAGATAAATAACAGGGACAATTCATTATGAATTATGATATTAAAGCCTTGCTTCTTTTATACATTTATTGTATTCAATAAAATAATATATTAATGTTAAAAACCCGATTGCATAAATTATTTCCCTTGTACGTCCAACTTTGTTGTCTAATTGTTACAAAAATTTATCAAAGTCAGCAAAGTTAAACCAGGTTTAAAGTTAGACTTCATTTATGCAATTGGGTGATCATCAATCCAAACAACGTTGCAAATACCATGGCACCATAAACGGCGGGAATTTCAAATTTTCTGATATTCATGTATCATTATAAATAATATAAATATGCATTATACTGTATACAAATAGAGAGAGAGAGAGAGAGAGAGAGAGAGAGAGAGAGAGAGAGAGAGAGAGAGAGAGAGAGAGAGAGAGAGAGAGAGAGAGAGAGAGAGAGAGAGAAATTTGCCGGAGTTGAAATTTTATCTTTGTTTATTTCTAGCGTCTCTCCTCCTCTTTTTTTCTCCTCTTGCGTCATTTTCGAGAAAAAAAAAGAGTGAAAAAGACGAGTATACGTCCCTTTTCTTTTATTGAGAATGGAATTTTAAAGACACTCTCTCATCCTCATAAATAAATGAAATGTGTTTTTGTGGGTAAAAAAAATAATGAGATTAGGTTAAAACGTGTTATGGTTGAGTTGAAGATGTAATTTTAAAACTAGGGTACTTTGTGAGTGCGAAGCTTTAGATTAAAACAAGAACAGCTAGGACGGCTAAAGTAAAGCCCTTGCAAGCTTGCAGATACTTCAAATGGTATTCTTTCGTTTGTTGCAACTTCCGTTACCCGAGTTGAAATAATTTTTCATCTTTCACTCAATTTTATCCTCGTATTTTCCCTCTTATTTTGAACCATTTTCGAGAAAAAAAAAACAGAGATAAAGAAGGGATTTCATTTCGTCTTCTTTTCTATTATTGAACAAAAATTTTAAAAAAATGTTAAAAAATTTGTCTCGATTTCATCTTCAATTTGAACAAAGAAGAAATAAGATGTAATTTTGAGGTAAAAATAATTAGCAAGATTAAGTTTAGAAGTGTAAAGGATGAGTTGAAGACGTAATTTTTCAACTATGTTAGATTGACGTAAAACATAAAAACAATGTCAGCTGGCAAATATTAAAGCCTATCAATTTGATTCATTTATAAATACATCGATTGAGTCTATTAGTGAGCCCTATTATAGAATAAGCTGAGAGGAAGTATTTTTTAGCCTGTCGGTTACCTGTACTTGGGGTATATCTTAAAGACTGACTTGCAATGAAAACATTTGGTGGATTAAGATATACCACATAATATATATATAACATCCTACTTGAAGTTTTTTATCTTCAACTCACCCTTTACACGTCTAAACCTAATTTTATTACGTATTTTTATCTGAAACACATCTCTTATTTCTTTATATAGCTTAACGTGAGAAAAAAGGACAGTTTACAATATTTTATGCTTACTAAGAAGAGAAAAGACGTAATTTTGACTTTTTTCCTCGAACATTGTGCAAAATCGGAAGAAAAAATGCGAGGAGAGACGTTAAAAGTGAATAAAAGATGGAAATTATTACTCGTGAAAAACTTACATATATATAGATCTCACAAATATCCATGTTATTTTGTTTCGATCGTCCGTCATTCAGTTTCTTGTATCTTCTGTTTTGCCTTGTTATTTACCTTGTGTAGCTTGAGGTTACGAGTGAGTTCCGCACTGCCATGAGTTGTGGGGTTTCCTCCAGCCGGCGACAAGGCACGGGGCTAACTGGCTGATCCCATCGCCGAAATGTCTGCTGACGTCACACTTCCCAGGAGCGAGGACATCAGCCAGTCGGACCCGCACGATCCTTCACGTTCTTCCTTCTTCCAGTGGGCATTTTCTACAAGGAACTTGGAGCTCGAGACGGGCTAATGAATGGGTAGGGATGAAAGTGCATTTCCATGGAGTGATGGGGTTTGGCGGAGCAAGAAAAAGCGCACTTGCTTCAATCTCATATGGCGGCCATGTTGGCGATAAAATCACTCCTCGCAAAGCGAGGAAATCCCGAGCCTATGATTGGCTGCAGCACGTGATTTTCTCGCTTTCCGCGCTCCATGGAAATGCACCTTAAGGATAATGGCTACGGCTTGTTACACGTCCCAGTATTCACTGAGGTGAGACTGAGGGAACCGTGGAAAACTTCAGTCAGGAAAGACACCTCTACTTTTTATCAATGGACCAAAGTGATGTCCAAAGCCTGAGAAACCACACACAAGTGCATCACTGCACTGGGTGGAAAGCGAGATGAATTTACCCCATTCAGGGAGGGAAAAACGTAATTTTTACTTAAATTGGTCAGTTTGTTGGCTAACAGAGAGATTAATGTGGTTCATTACTACTTTTTGTTGGGGGACTCAAATGACCTATAATGTGTCGATCACTCAAAACTACAATCAATAAAAAAATCAATTTATTAATCGAGCAATCAATTACCCAATCAATGAAATAATTTTTACTCTCACTATCAAAGAACAATTAAGACGGTAATTTTTAAAGTCTAATTCTTGTATTTTTTTAGCAAACCACAATTGGATAAATCTACTTATTATTTAGTTATAATAAAATTCTACTTCCTTGAACTTTAAAAAATTCTAAGTTCTGCGTTTCATGAGCTCAATCCGGAGAGAGGTCTTGCAATCCATCCCAGCATTTACATGTGACTGAGGGAAACGTGGAAACCTTAGTTGAGATGGACGCTACAGATTTTTGTCAATGAACTGGAAGTGCAATGGTCCGAAGCCAGAAGAATCACGAAAAACAGAACGTTTAATCTCCCTTTTTGCCTCAGCAAGGTTGGGAGAAGTGTGATTTAATGGTCACTCAACCAATTAATAAACACTCTCGACGTTGCTTCACTTCGATGATCGGTCAAGAACCTGTCAATACACTTTGTCACACAAAATCTAAGTAGTGGAAATAAAATTACATTGTTGAGTCATGTAAATCTTAATAAAAAAGTACAGATAGAGTGTTATGGTAATTACTATAAATTATAAATAATTATGAACCAGTAATTATAATACAGTAAAAGCTGATGGTATTTTTGAGAATAGTTATGTCAATTCCTATAATATATAAAAAGTCAATTCGTTAAAAAAAGGGTCATCTCGAATCTTCACTAGCATCCTTCTTGGTGCCAATGATATTCAGTAATTTGCTCTCCTCTTCAGCATTATCATAATTAAATCGCTTGGAGGAGGCTTATAACGATCATTCCAAAGCTTAACATTGTAATTTAGCTGCAAGCAATCTAACATAGATAGCATGTCTTAACATGTCAATCAACACCAATGTCGTATCACGTTCTAATATCTCGTTTAACCCTAGTAAAATACAAGAATAGTTTACTAGGAGGATGGATATATATGTCACATCGCTGAATTTTTAAGCACATTTGATTGGCTATAACGTAACTACAGCATAACTGTAGCCGCTGTCAAAAGTGCCGCTTTGGTTGCCGGCGCTACGCTGTCAACTTTGACGTCCCCAAACAGACCGCTCAAGCACGTGACTTTTTTGGCGAAATTTCCCGAAGGTTGACGAAATTTTGAGTCTTTGAGTAAAATATCTCTTTAATCTTAGATATTACCATGCCCTATGTAATTCTTTCGGGGCATGGTGATTAACAAAGCCGTGAAAGGAAATTTTCCCAGGCGACAACTGTAAAATCTACTAGCAATCGATTCATGAATCAAAAATCTCAGGTGAAACTTTTGGGCATGGAACATAAGGTCATTTTGATTCTCGTTTGGTTGTATATAAACGAATTAGTGTACCTAATGACGACCGCAGTTAGTTAACTTATTTTTTTTTTTTTTTTTTTACAAGGACACACCCCTAAGAGGTTACAGCTCGCGGTGGGGTAATGGGTAGGGATAGGGAGAGAAAGGATGGTGGCCACGGTCTGTTATGCATCCCAGCATTCAATTAGGTGAGACTGAAAGAACCGTGGAAAACCTCAGATAGGACGGACACCTCTACTTTTTATCAATGGACCAAAGCGATGTCCCAAGTCTTGGGAACCACACACAAATGCATCACTACACTGGGTGGAAAGCAAAACAAATTTACCCCAGGGATGGAGCAACGTAATCTTTGCTTGAAACGGTCACCCATCCAAGTATTAACCACGCTCGACGTAGCTTGACTTCATTGACCTAACGAGAACCGATCAATGACTGCGCTACGCCCAACCTCAATCTAAAATAAAATTCACGTAATAGTGATTATTATAACATTTCTTTCTTTGCGTTGGAAATAATAAAAAATTAGTAAAATTATACAAGCTAAAGTTAGCTGTTATTATTTCAGCAAGTTTGTGCATGCAGACAGAGGCATCAGAAGAGAAAAGGGGCGCTAATTTAAACAGCTTTATGTTATAATGCTCGGTACTAAAAAAATTGTAAAATATTTTATGTTTTCGTTTGTTGGTTTGAATAAATTAAAAAAAAAATCAATATGATATTACTGAAGGCCATTGTATATATTATGACTCTTCATTAGCTTTGAATTTGACTTTTGATTTCCATGAAAGTTTTTAAAGCTAACTTTGATTCAGACGTTGGGCTTGTTGTTTTCCTGAATCTTCTCATTTCCTTTGAGTTTTTAGTACTTAATGTATTTTTTTTAAAGGTTTTCAGGTCTACATTAAGGAAACTAAAATCATGTAAAATCACAAAATCTGTATTGCCCTTACGGCAGGGTGATTTAACAAAGCCGCAAAAGGAAATTTTCAGAGGCAACGAGTGTACATAAGCCACCCTCTTATCGTGGATCCTCTTAAAGGTGGATTTCCAGGGAGCGATGTCGAACGAGGCGTGAAAAGCGCATCTGCTTTAATATCGTATGGCAGCCATATTGGCGATAAAATCACTCCCCGAATTGTGAGAAGCGATTTTCTCTCACCAAGATGGTTGCCATATTAAAACAAGTGCGCTTTTCTCATCCCGTCAACTCAACATCGCTCCATAGAAAAGCCCCTTAATACCTATATTAAGCTACTATAGTAGGCTTTAATAAAAAAAAAAAAGTGATTAGGTTATGAATATTTTTTTTTTACAAGGTACAAGGATACACCCCTAAGAGATTACAGCTCGCGGTGGGGTAATGGATAGAGATAAGGTAGGGAAAGGATGGTTGTCACGGCCTTTATGCGTCCTATTAGCATTCGCTGAAGTGAGACTAAGGGAACCATGGAAAACCCCAGTCAGGACGGATACCTCTACCAAAGAGAATACATTGTAAAGAGGTCGAATGTCCGTGTTAAATATTTTTCCTAGCATTTAACGTATAAAAACGTATAAACCAAAAAAAAACTCTAGATGAAGTGAAAATGAGAACTTATCATTTGGACGTCCAGATGGCGACCGGCACACCCCCAAATGCTTATAACTTGCAGCTGCAACGCCATCTAAACGCCCCTGCGCTGAAGCTTTGAAATAACACATTTTTTCATACTCGCACTTCCTTCAAGATCTGTGATGATTGAACAGAATTTTTTCCATAAGCGTTCTATATCTCTACACTATAAAATCTCTGGCTCTACTTTTTATCAATGGACCAAAGACATGTCCAAAGCCTGTGGGGAACCACACACATTCAAGTGCATCACTACACTGGGTGGAAATAAGTGAGACGAATTTATCCCAGGGAGCAACGTAATTTTTACTAGAAACAGTCCAAGTACTAACCACCCTCGACGTTGCTTCATAATAAAACAAGTACATTGAAAGTAATAATTGTTGTTTTACGACAAAACTTTCCTCCTATCATGAATTTAATTGAACCTATAATGAACTATGCAATGATTTGAAAGCTGCAATAGTTGATGTTACCCTTATGTTATTGATCACCCATAGTAATAATATTTATAATGATATTTTCAATGGTGTGATTAATTTCCTGAGTTACCAAGTCTCATTATAAGATAATGGTAAAATGTTGTTAGTATACATGAGTAATAAAGATAATACGAAAGTAGAGATAGAGAAATAATTATGATTTTATATAGCTTTAACATACAGTATAAAGTTGGAGTTAAATTTCAATAAATATCATCATATAATTTCATCACTATCACAATCTGAATCATTAACCTCATTAGCGGGATTGCTACGTATATTTTGTAAATAAATAATTTACATGTTTTATTTAAACATAAAGTGAAGGAACTTCTTAGTGCACTAAAAATTATATTTTTTTAAACTCGAAGTTACATCACAGTTTAGTAGGAATACTTTTTACAGACATTTCAACTGAAGCACTACTTTTTTAACTTGTAAATCATTAAGCCTACAAATTTGGATTTTGCATATTGCTAAAAGACATATACGACATATATATATATATATATATATATATATATAGATCCGACATATTATCCGTTATAGACATATACGGGAGTTTCATGTTTACATTTTGGGTAGCACGGAGATGCCCGAAGCCGTCCGAAGATCTTCGGGATGTAGGCAGAAAACCCTAAAACCCCATGCTGTGCGTGTTAACGTAACTCACAAAATCTCGTTTTTAATAATAGTTTTGGTCACCAAATATTTTTTCCAATAGCATTGGTTTTTCTTGTCATCATTTATGAAAGAAAATTTTAAGAAAAATGATGCCAATAGCCAGGAGAAATTTATTTCGAGACCAGACCAACTTTAACCCGTATCTGCTATGCCACTGACAAAATCGTGAAGTCACATTGTTTTATAACGTAAGGTAAAAGACCCGTAAAGACGCGATTCAAAAATGAATTATCCAAAAAGATATCCAGGTTTGTCAGTAACTAACGCTAATTTCATTGTGTTAACCGTAGTTGCTGAGGAACCTGTATTATATCTTTTTTCTTGCGTATTTCCATGAAACTATGTTGTTAAAAAGTGATTTTTACTTAGCATTAAAAATATTAAACATGAAATTTTCTCACTTTATCCATACAATTAGTGTAATATGCATTAATGTTATTTTTTTAACGTCCTAAAAATAGGGACGGTATTGATTATATACTAATTATATTTATAATAATGTGTGCATGATAATTAAGACAATTGCAATAATAAAAATAGACAATATAAAAATAATTGCCGTCTATAATTATAATTATTTTCTACAATTTCTCCTTTGCATGCTGCTGATGCAACACAACACTATAATGGCGCGGCATGCAGGCTCCTGTAAAGTATGCAATACTCGGTGACGTCACGTGGGATTAGCCTATTAGGGTTACACCGTATTCAAAAATAATTCTATGTAATTAAAATCTGCTTGCATAGTCAGAAGGTGCAAAGAATACAAGGCTGCAAAAAGTTATTACTTATATGTATATATATAATCCTTACTACTTCAAATATTTAATATTTACTCAAGAATAGAACCTTAGAGATTAATTGTTGTTTGATGAGGACACAATTTGTTATAAAATGCAATTAATAAATCTTGAAATTAATTAAGATAAAATGCCACTTAAAGAAGATCATTTTACATGTTGAAAGGGGTGTAATAAGATTTCCTGAGTCGAACAATAAAGCGTTGCATGTAATTTCATTTCACTTGGCTTCATTCATTGTTTGAACTTGAAAGCGGTTTCTTTACAAGAAAGCGTATATAATAATAATAAAGAATGGTAATTTACTAAAGTCCCAATTTATATGAATGTTTCGATGGTCAAATAAATAAACTTACTTGATTAATGTACAGTTATGCTCAGTAAGACTGGAATACTTGGCGTAGAGTCTGAGTAGCCACCAATAGTTAACTAGTCGTGCTGATCTGGCAACACTGTCTATTATTGTGGCCGGGTGGATGTGAATCCCCTCACTTTAGCTCCAACAGTGTTGTCATATCGTCCAAGTAAATGGACTGATGGTGCTCACTTCTACATTCAGGCATGCCAAGTGTCCCAGTTTTTTTACCTTGACTGTGCATTCAAATTTTATCATTAAAATATTGAAATAGATAAAAATAATTTTACTAATGTAATTTTTATATGTCATATTTGAACGGTTTCTGTTTTAAAAGATGTATATACGCGCAGATAATGGAACTTTGTAGATTTAATGATAAGGACTGTACGAGATAATTATTCAAGATAACTCAAAGTAGTCATGCAGGTAGTTAAACCAGTTTGATATTTTGCTGTAGTTATAACTTCTTTTATGGACAACCAACAATAAAATTCAGTAGTTATTTTTTACTTTAGTATCAATAACATTTCAGTTTTTTTTTTTTTTTTTTCAATACAAAAATCAAACTCGCCGCGCAGTCATGTAAAGACGCAGACAGAAGATATGAAAGATATGACTATTATATCATAATATATGTTTCACCTAGATTGTTACAGTTGTTAAAAAAATGTATAATACTGGATATCCTATATATTTAACACCATTTCATCCATATTTGGCACTATTAATGAAAAAGGTGTCCAGAAAAATATCCAGATTACTCACTAACCACGGTTAGTTTCATTGATTTAGGCTGTCAATTCAAAAAGGCTTTTATTAAAAAAATCATTGTATAATAACACCATGCATGAAGTTTGGTCTTAAGTACACTCGTCGCCTTGAAAAATCCCCCACTTGCAGCCTTGTTAATCACTACGCTCTGTGTTATTCTTACGGGGCATTGTGATTAACAAGGCTGCAAATGGAAATTGGAAGTATTCCGAGGCGACGACTGTGGCTCGATCGCCAGTTTGGCGAGTATCTTTCTACTAACCCGCAACCTTCCGTTGTTCAAAGATTTGCATACTTTACAGGATAATCCTATAAATATGGCGTCATTTACCTGAAAAGTTGCGTTTTCTTTGTTCTCATAGCACCCTAGGTCGATGTCATGTTGGAACAGTAATGATTAATAACTTAACATTTATGATTAAATACATTTCAAATACACTATGGTTTTATTAAGTTTAATGATCAATATGTACTGATTTTATGTTACTTGAAAGAAAAAAAAAAATAATGTAATGAAAATGTTCATTGCAAAATTTATTGATCCAATTATTTTATACAATATTTACTACACATATAATACATATAATATATCCTTTTTTTTTTCTTTTTTTATTGATTTTCATTAGTTTCATTATTATTAATATATTATGAAATGTACGTAATATTAAAAAAAAATCTCATTTTAATTATATACCATTTCTACATACATACTGTACGTATAATATATATTTAATACAGAAAGTTGAATATAAGGTAAAAAAAAATCTTATCTTATATTCAAATTTTAGCTTTCATATTACGAATAGAAATGTATTTTTTTTTATATAAATGTAATTCCATTGGGATATATTTGAGACCTTACTTTAATGAGACGAACAAGTGGTGCTTAATTTTAGAACGCAAAAACTCCTTAAAATTAAAAGCTTTTTTGTGGTCTTAATGATAATATGTGAAGCAATTGTTTTAGTAAAAAAATCAAGTATAAATGACTTTTACATCATAATTATCTCATAATTACTTCGACCGAAGGAATGTTTAAAAAAAACTTTCTTGATGAAAATAACATTAAAATTTGTTTAATTGTTAAAGTTACATATTGCTACAAGTCTATCTGGGGTACCCTTGTACACTTGTCACCTTAGAAAATTTCCCACTTGCAGCCTTGTTAATCACCATGCCCCGTAAGAATAACACACGGCATGGTGATTAACATCAAGACTGCAAGTGGGAAATTTTCCAAGGCGACGAGTATACCAAAAACGTGAATCGCTGACTTTGTGCGCGTCCCCAGCAACTTTAACTCGGCACAAACTCAGAGAATGACGTCACACTTCCGGTAACTCAGGCAGAACATCTAGAAATACGTAACTATAAAAGTACCCTAGTTGAAAAATTTCGTCTTCAACTCATCCTTTACACGTCTAAACCTAACCTTTTTATCTCTAAAACTCATCTTATTTCCTCTTCACTCAAAATGAGGATGAAATGAAGACAATTTTCTAACATTTCATAATACTCAAAAAGAGGAAAAAATACGTAATTTCATATTTCCCCCTATTTTTTCCTTTAAATGGTGCAAAACAAGAAGACAAAAGACGAGAGGAGCGAAAAAAAGATGAAATTTATTTCAACTCGGGTATTATCTAAAATATGACCTAATTTTTATTAAAAAAGGACCTTTAATTTGACCAATACTTCAAAATAAGTTAATATTGATTGGTTAAATTTATTATAATTTCATATTTTATTTTGTTTGTAGTGTACTCTTGACGCAACAATAAATACAACAATACATTAACACTTACCTATTCTTATAACTGGAGGAAGAGCTGTGACGTAGCATATTGTTGTGAATAAAAATGTTAATAAGCACAACACTAGTACATTGTTAGTCACCATTGTTGTAAAGCACTTGCTTACTTTTCTTATCAGCACATTGTTACAAACTTTTCCTCCTGGTGGTTCCACTCCATTCTTGCATTCATATAGATAAGAAACTATTTTAAACTTGAATGGCTTATTTTTGTTTTAAAACTTTATATTATAGTTTGTTCCAATTATACTTTTTATAACATTAAAAAAAAAGTAAAATGGTAAAATTTATAGATAATATTTTATGATATCATGATTTTTTTTTTATATAAAATAACAATTGTATTAAAGTTGTAATTTTTAATAATAATAAAATAGAATAGTTAATAAACAAAATTAATACTTGATATTTTATAACAGAAATATTTAAAATACTCACAAAAAATTAATAATTAATTCATTATATTAATAAACATTAAAAATAATATTATGTTTTTCACTTGCATAATTACTAGAATATCATTTGGGCGTTACTATCATGATGACCATGTGGTGTGCTTGCGGTTGTTTTGCGGACGGATGGAGGTGCAAAGAGTGCGGTAAGTGCCTACCACGTGGTCGTAGGAGACGAGCTGAGAGAACTGATGTGCAACTGAACGCTGGGAGGATCCGGACCACACTGAATTGAAGAGCCGAGTCTACCGCTCGCCCTCTATACCGTGTCTCTTTCTTTCTGCGCATGGCTGGTATAGCGAGCTAGCAAAGCTTCCCTTCCCACAAAAAAACTAACCACCCACTCGTTAAAAGCGTCGTTGTCTATCACACGCACAAATCAACGACAATTGTTTTGATATATAAATACGATTTAATATTTTTTGTTTACAAATTATATATGTATATTTTTTAATGTATAAGTATATATTTTTATTACAATTAATTTAAAATTTGATATGTTTATTAGTTTCAATACAGATAAGTCCTGATTATGGATACCTTGGATATGTACAGTTACACCTTACCATATATATATAATTATATATGGTAATTAGTAATTATATATAATATATAATTATATAAATAAAATACGAAATACATTATTAATATACAATCGGTCCCGAGTTGAAATAATTTTCATCTTTTATTCGCTACTAAACTCTCTCCTTGTCTAATTTCCTCCTATTTTGTAACATTTTAGAGAAAAAAAAATAGGGAAAAATACGAGATTACGTGTTCTTTCCTCTTATTGAGTATGAAATGTTGTATAGAAATATTGTCTCGATCGCATCCCCACTGGGCGACGAGGAAATATGATGTATTTTGACGTAAAAAGATTAGGTTTAGACGTGTAAAGTATGAGTTGAAGACGTAATTTTTCAACTAGGGGTATATATATTAAATGATTAAATCATGTTAATTTCAACTGAAATGTTATTAGATAGAGAAAATATCAAATTTCAATGATATTCTACTTAGTTTTTATTATTTTTAGAAAGTACGAAAGTCAGTGGTGATCCTCGAACGTTAATTGTCGCCTGTCCTTGAACGTTGTTCGCGGAAACGGTCCCTGAGTGTTATGCAAATATAACAGTGCTAATAAATATCTATAAACTAATACGTAGAGCAACAAATGTAATCATGATAATAATTTTAATCAATTGATTAATTAATTGTAATCAAATATATTATCACGATAGTACTATATATAGTACTTCTAATATACACAAATAACATTAACTTAATTATAATTAATTATATTTATTTTTCACTGTTTATATATATATTGTGTTAATAACTCTTAATTGATTTATTCAAGTTTTTTATTTATATTTTGTGCGCATTCTGCCCAATGCTACTAAAATGGAAGTTTAAAATTGTATAAATTTTATTATGTTTATTTAAGGGTAAGGTAACACGCCCAATGTTAAAAAAGTCCCACACATGAAAATTATGAAAAAAAAAAAAAAAATTAAAAAGATCTTCTCTACATCCCCTATCAGTAGCTAAAATAATATCAAGTATTCAAATTTGACTACTTTAACATGGAGAAATGGAACTTCCATGTTAAAGTAATCTATTTTAAACATTCATAACTAAAAAATTAGCTCGAATTTGTATACGGTCTGATATTTTAGCTACTGATAGACTGATAGGTGATGTAGAGAACAACATTTTAAATTTTTTTTCATAATTTTCATGTGTGGGACTTTTCTTTTTTACATTGGGCGTGTGTTACCTTACCCTTATAAAGGCCCTATGACCATTTCCCATCAGTATTAAGTCCACAGTTAGTATTGCCTCAGTATGATACGGCTGCATAAAAAAATTGTTCCAGCAGCAATAATATCAGAGATAATAGCCGATGAAAAGGCACCTGTGACGTCATTTGTACCCATTCTGCGGGGACGGTATAGGGAAATGCCTGAAAAAGATAGGTTCACTCTAGCTGCAACCACGCACATAATTTTAATTCTGGAATGTTGAAATTTTACCAGGGCAGTCTTAATAGTATTTGTCAAATATACTGAAAGAATTTTGTTGTTGACATTCACACAGACTGAATTATTGCAGTAGCAACATAAACCAAAAATTTAACATTGTTTTCCTATACAACATTTTTCTATTCTTGCTACAGCAATAAATCAGTCTGTGTGAATGTCAATAACAAAATTCTTTTAGGATATTTGACAAATACTATCAAGACTGCCCTGGTAAAATTTCAACATTACAGATTTAAAATTATGTCCGTGGTTGCAGCTAGAGTGAACATATCTTTTGCAGGGATTTCCCTATACCGTCGCCGCAGAATGGGTACAAATGACGTCACAGGTGCCTTTTCATCGGCTATTATCTCTGATATTATTGCTTCTGGAATAATTTTTTTTATGCAGCCGTATCATACTGAGGCAATACTAACTGTGGACTTAATACTGTGAAATGGTCATAGGGCCTTTAATGATAAGATGTTTTCGGGGAAAATTTGTTTTTTAATCATGAAAACAAATAATTTTTGGCATGTTTTAACGTAAAAAATAGGATATTAAATTGTTTTTGTTACTTTAAATTTAATATCATACATCGATATATGGTTGTGGAAAGAAATCCTAACTCCATTGATAAGTCAAAATGGAGTTAAATTATATTAACATGCGTGCACGCACCTTTATAAAATATCCTAATTCCATTTTTACTTACCAATGATGTTAGGATATTTCTTTTTTCAGCTTACCAATGGAGTTAAGATATTTTTCTGCTACCACGTAGATATACCTATATAATTAATACCTTTTGTAAAAATCTATAATTTCTATACATCCTAAGTTTTTGTTATACATATTATCTGTTACTTGTGTATTCTAGCCAAGTCCTGATCTTATATAGGAGTCGACATAACAATATAAATAAGAAATAAAGATAGAGAAAAGGATAAGGATGGTCGTGGTTGTGTTAATAGAAAGTTTGTCGTCTCACGTTTGGGAATTGTGATGATAAGGTTCACTTCCACTTACTGATGGCTGGAGCTGGGACATACCCTTGTGAGTGGTGATAACAATCTACTGGGCCCCAGGGAGACAACAAATCGCAGCAGACAACCAAACTTTCTCACTGCTGTTTCAAGAGCTAGAAGTCGAGTCTGCTTCTTCAACTATAAAAAAAAGGACTACACCTTCTCTTTTTAACTTTCTATGACTTCAATTGAAAAACTCATCCTAAATGTTAGGCAACTCGTTCAACAGTTATGCTTTGCAGAACAGTATTGAAACTAGTATTTTTTACTCTCTCTCTCTCTCTCTCTCTCTCTCTCTCTCTCTCTCTCTCTCTCTCTCTCTCTCTCTCTCTCTCTCTCTCTCTCTCTCTCTCCCTCTCCCTCCTATCCCTCTATTCCTCCCTATCTCCCTCTCTCCCTCCCTTTCTTATCTCTCTCTCCCTCCCCTAGTTGAAAAATTAGATCTTCAACTCATCCTTTACACGTCTAAACCTTTTTTTTTACCTCTAAAACACATCTTATTTCTACTTCGCTCAAAGTGACAATATTTCTAAATATTCAATATAAATATAATGCATATATGTTAATTACCAAGATTTTAGTTGTATAATAATTTTTTTAAGTGTGTATTTTAACTAAGAATTTGTTTGTATGAACTATTGTATTCTTTATAATCGGATTACCTAACCTTTAATAGTCTGTTTTTGAATAAATATAATAAACAAATAACATTTTATGCTCAAGAAGAGGAAAGAAGACGTAATCTCGTCTTTTTCCCTCTTTTTTCCCTCTAAAATGGTACAAAATAGGACAAAAGACGAGAGGAGAGCTTAATAGCGAATAAAATATTAATTCAACCCGTGTCTCCTCCTCTCTCCCTCTTTCAAAGAGGACTCAGTCTAAAATTTTTAGATTCAAGTTCTTGTAGACAACTTTTCTTAACGCTTGCTTACAAAGATTCATGGTATCTTTTTTTAAAATTCTAAATCATTTCCATTGGTAATTCTTTTTCTTTCATAAAAACTTAAAACTTTGAATGATTACGTTAAAAATATTTTACGATCTCACATATAAATAATATGACGGTTTAGACATGTTGACATAAAAAGATGACATAAAAGTGTCATCTTTTAATCCAAAAGCTCAACATTTTTCCATCTATCGAGACCTACATAGTTAAATGATTCAAATTACTTTAGTTTAACCTGCAAAATATGTCAGTGTCTCAATTAATTCATATTGTTAGTGTAACATATTATGCATGTGTGAAAATGTTTATTATTTTAATGAGAGCATGGTTGATCGGTTCTCGTAAGATCACCGAAGTCAAGCAACGTCGAGAGAGTGATTAGTATTTTGATGGGTGACCGTTTCAAGTAAAAATTACATTGTTCCCTCCCTTGGGTAAATGAAATATCGACCTCTTTTTTTTTTTTTTTTTTTTTTTTAATAGAAGGGGGTACAAAGTTATGCTACTCTGATTTTTTCAGATTTTTTAGAGCCCAGGAAGAATTGCTAAAAAGTTTTTCCGAGGTCGGGTTTGAACCCACGCCCCTTTTAGGTCCCATCCTTTTATTAATAGAGTCATCTAGAGGCGTCACTTTCTCTGTGCTTTCATTTTTTTTTTTTTTTTTTTTTTTAATAGTTCCAGGTCTCTAAAAAATGTGGAAAAAATCATGGTGGCATAAAAGTTTGCACCCTCTATCTATTTCTGTAATAAACAAATTTTGAGGTCGATACTATTCATCCCGATTTCTATCCAATGCAGTGATACTTTTACACGTATAATATTATTCACATATCTCTGTGAAACAAATAATGAACAATACATCATCAAAACAAAATGAAAAAAAAAAAACTCATGCATAGCTATTGGCCTTTTTCTTTTTTAATGTTATTAAAGCTAGCATCATTGTATTATAACAAAAAACTGTTTTTTTTTCCAATGTTTATATGCAGTATATAATATTATAATTATGCAAAAAACTAATTCATTAACATGCTTGTTCTATAAGTAACGGAAAGCTATGCAGTAAGTTAAATCACAGTTAAAATTGTATAACCCTTGAAAAAGTTTTGGCTGCATTACAGATTTGATTGTTTACTTCTTAGCATTCTACACTTTTTTTGTATCTTTATTAGCAACACTTAACATGATTTTTCACAAGGAATGTTCAGTACATTTTTACTAAAACAAAAATATTTTCTCAAAAGTTTTCATAAAAAATAAAATATATATGTGTATATATATATTTTTTTTTGGTACAGATAATCGTTATATAACTACACGCATTATTGTCCTAAGTTTGTCCCATACAATCTGATGAATCAAGTAAAACTAACAAAAAATTTGTAACAAATGATATTTTCCCAAAAACTTCTTTTATAACTTTATACAATCTTACAACAATGTACCCAAGAAAAAAAAATAAAGTCTGTTGTTTTTTATAGCATATACTACAATGTTATATATAATATATATATATATATATATATATATATATATATATATATATATATATATATAAATATATATATTATAAGAATATATTATTATATGTATATACTAAAGTTTTTAGAATTTAAAAAGTACATATATTATTTTTTGTATTCAATAAAAAATATATTTTAACTTCCATTAACTGACAGAAGACATGTCTTTACTTATAGTTCTATGCAAAATATATTATTTTTTTTTGTGTCTCCCTTATGAATTTTATCCTAGCTTTGGTAGAAAAATTTCTAGGATTATATATTATCTTACTATATATTATAAAAAGAGTTCTTATATTTTATTATCATTTTTCCTTGCTTATTTTTTTTTTTCCATTTACAATAGAACTTAATTAAGTACTATTAATCTAAAACAAAAGAAAATATTTAAGAAGAATTCCATATCTACACAAATATATTGTATGTAATAATTTGATGCTCATTTTCTGTTTAATACTTATATTTTAGATGACGTTAAAGAAGTTTTTTTGTGTTTTTTGGTATATGACAAAAACTTAAAGTGATTTACTTGATCATGTAACCAAGTCAATGTAGGAGTAGTTTGCAGAGAGGAAGATCATCAGTTTGGCACAGACGTCTCAAAGTTCCAGGGGGGGGGGGGGGGGGGGATGATGACACTTTCTCTCTGCTACACATTTGTTTTTAAAGTGAATTTCAAAATTATAAGCCTCGTTTGCTACGAGACTAAAATTTTTAAAGACTTGCTGTTAATTTAACCTATAGTCATGTGTGTGCATGCCCGAGTGGAAATAAATTTCATCTTTTTTAGCTATTAAGCTCTCTCTCTCTCTCTTTGTCTAATTCCCTCCTATTTTGCACCATTTTAGAGGGAAAATGACAAAATTACGTATTTTTTTCCTGTTATTGATCATAAAAAGTTAAGAAATATTGTCTCCATTTCATCCTCACTTTGAGCGAGGAAGTAATAAGATGTGTTTTTGAGATAAAATGATTAGGTTTAGACGTGTAAAGGATGAGTTGAAGACGTAATTTTTCAACTAAGGTAGTTACAAAAATTATCCATGTATTTTTATATTATACTTAATTATAAATACATTTCTCTAAATTCATATTAATATTAAATTTAAATATAATAGAATTTTATTGTAGCTAAATGTCAACGTCTAAGCGTTTAAAAGAACAGATAATATGGTGAAGAGAAAAAATAGTACATAATACAGTGAGTAGTGTATGCATGAAGCAGAAAAAAGAATAAAAAGTTTGGGACAGACGGCAGTCAGGCCAAGTGGCGCCTAGAGCGGCATGAGGCGCCTACCCTGGCGCCGCCTAGCTCCTATATACTCTTACCTTCTTTATATGGGTAAGTAAAACGGAGGGGTGTAATGGTAAATCGTAATACCGGAATACGCTGCATGCACCAGCTCGCAAGTGATGAACTATAAAAAAACATTCGACCATTTTCGTTTATAAAAAAAGTAATAGTAACTATAGTAGCTTATAACAGGGAGTGCGAGAACTAATATATTTTTTATTGCAAAAATATTTTATTTTCTAGCGTTAAATTGTAATCAAATATATGATAGTGTAGTGAAAAGACGCATACATGTCCATTTCTAGCTAAACAGTAAAATATTTTAGGAAGTATTCACAACATACTTAGCATGATTTTGGTCTACAAATATTTAGTACCAAATTTCATACTCGATTTATTACTTATTTATTTAGTACCTTCTTTATTTAGTGCTTATATTGGTACCAAATTTTTTTGATAACTTTTTCTAAGCTAAAAGCTATCTTCTTTTAGAATTGCACTTAACATGTCTAAAGAAATGCATGAAAGTATGAAAACTTGAGGAGAGCTTTTGAAACAAAGGTTTCAAAAGAACAGCAGAAATTAAAAATCCCCAATTTAACCTAAAACTTGGACTAAAAGTGTTGTGCAACTTATTTATATGCGAACTGATGTTTTCATCCCTTTAGTGGTTTGGTTAAATTTTAAGGGCTATTTATTTATGATTTCTGAGTTTGCCTGAGTTGAAATAAATTTAATTTTTTATTCGTTATTAAGCTCTCTCCTCGTCTTCTAATTCCCTCCTATTTCGCACATTAATTTGCGAGGAAAAATGAGGATAAAAGACGAGACTACGTCTTATTTCCTCTTATTATAAAATGTTAGAGAAATTGTCTCTATTTCATCCTCACTTTGAGCGAGGAAGAAATATAAGACCATGTGTTTTTGAGGTAAAAATACGTAAAATAAGTTTAGGTTCAGACGGAAGATTTGAAGACGCGATTTTTTAACTAGGAGGATTTTAAATAATCTGTTGCCTTCTTTTATTAAGTGGTTATACATAATTAAAATTTATCACTTTCTGAAGATTTGGACACGAAGAAGTTCACGTAAACGTAGTCCTTTAAGGTGCTTTTCCATGGAGCAATGTCGAGCGAGGCGAGAAAAGCGCACTTGCTTCAATCTCGTACGGCGGCAATATTGGTGATAAAATTGCTCACCGCAAGGCGAGGACATCCCGAGCCTTATATTGGCTGCGGCACGCGATTTTCTCGCTTTCCCGCTTCATGGAAAAGTACCTTTAAGGTCCATAGAAGCGCGCGTAAAAGCATGTAAGAAGCAGGGCAGCAGTTAGAGCTGTGACAAATGTTGTCAGTATTATCAGCTAGCTCCACCGCAGCATCAACCCCCCGGCGTCGGTCTGTCCTTCCCCACCCCCACTCTCGCTGCTATCACCAAGCAGGCACCCAGTTTGCTTGCTTCCCCCCCCCCCCAATCTCCTCCTAACAAAAGCTTTAACACGCGAAAAATTACTTCACAAGTTCATTACTTAGTTCTCCGTTAAAAAACATCACTTATTTTTTAAGGTGTGACATTTTTTAAAAGGGATCAAATTTATTTTATACACAATTTTTTTTAAAGAAATAATGGAATTGCTACTCATTTTATTTTTAAATAATGTGTGCAGGTGTAGAAAGAATATTCAAATTGGATATTTTTAACACTTTAGCCCATAGGCTAGTCATAATTTTTATACAATCTGAATTATTAAATTTGTTACCACAGTTTTTATGACGAAAAAGTGATTTAATTTATTCCTTTTCTCAAATGCCTACATCATTTCAACAGAATTCGTCAAAAAGTTCATAAAATATAAATTATTTAGTTTGCTTTCACCTATCGTTTCATTTGTTTCTACAAGTACAGCAACAAGTGTTAGATTATTAGCATTTGATTTGATTTGTTTATTGGATCCAATACAGAAATGTCATATTATGGATACATGATATAGTACATCTCCAAGAAATAAACGACATATGTCAATTTCACAAAAACACACTTAAACTAGGCCTAAAACATTATTATATATACATGTACATTGAGCTGTATTGTTCATTAAAGCATTAACATATTAAATTAAGTTAATGTCGAATTATTGAATATTTATTATAGTGCTTTAATACAACAAACAGGTTTATAAATACTAAGATATTGCAGTTTTTAATTGTTTATAATTTAAATGAAATACATCAAATGAAGGAGACAAATTCATCCTACTACAAGATATCTGGACTCGTGCTGAGTACGCAAACTTAGGGACATTTGTGGTACATGTTGTAATGGAAAATAAAGCAGGTTGCTGCCTAAAGCTACGTTGCGGTACATGCAAATTTATTGATTCAAGAATATCAGGTGCATCAACATTAAAATTGACAACTTTTTTCAAGAATAAAATGTCACTAATTTCACGTCTCTTTTCGAGTGAGGGTAATTTGTATATCTCACAGTGATCATTTCTATGATACTCAACATTAATTTTTTTACATAAAAATTTTTTCACAAATTTTTTTCTGAATACCTAGGTATTCAGAAGCTTCAAGCACCAGAAGCTTCAAGCGCATTTATATTGTGCTTCTGGTGGGGAGACCATACTGGGCTAGCATAATCATGTATGGGCCTGACCAAAGTAAGATATAAATTTATCATTGTGTGTAATGAGAATTTGTTGCAATGAGGTTGCAAGAAACCTATTAATTTGTTGGTCCGTTTACATATTTTATCAACGTGAGAATTAAATTTGAGTTTTTTATCGAAGATTACACCCAAATCTTTAACTTCATTTACTCTTTTAAGCTCATTATCATTGATTGAATATTTATAAAATATGTTCTTTGTTTTATTGATAAACGATATTACTACACACTTATTTCATTGCAAGGTATATAATGCCTATTTTTTTTTGCATCCCTATACCTACGTGCCACATTTAACTTTATTTTCATAGTCTTCAGTCATTGGTAACTAGTTTCTAACGAAGAATCTCATTGGCAGAACATGAGCCGAACTACTCACGAGTTTCTTCGGCAAAAACCTTAAAATAATATGATACAAGTGTAGGTAATTTGCTCTTTCACCAATGTGCAGTTTTTTTTTTTACAAGGATACCCCTATGAGCTTGAAGCTCGCGGCGGGGTAATGGGCAGGGCTAAGGTAGAAAGGTATAAGGAAAGGATGGTAGCCACGGCTTGTTACGCGTCCCAGCATTCACTGAGTTGAGACTGGAGGAACCGTGGAAAACCTCAGTCAGGATGGATACCTTTTTATATTTTAACCATGGAGCAAAATGATGTCAAAAGCCTGGGGAACCACACACAAGTGCATCACTGCACTGGGTGGAAAGCTAGATGAATTTACTCCAGGGAGAGAGCTTCGTAATTTTTACTTGAAAAGGTCACCCATCTAACAAAGTACTAACCACACCTGATGTACTTGACTTCAGTGATCTAGCTAGAACCTGTCAATGCATTGCGCAATGCTCAACCTCAACTTTAACTTAATTACAATAACTACTGTACTATAATAATTAATAATCAAATCTACAGTAAATTTATGCATATTTAGTCTAGTATTAAAAAAAATAGCAAATTTACATATCTGGGAAAATAAACAACAGACCACTAAATAGAGAAGAGTGGTAGAAATGTTATTTATATACAAACATGAAATTACGTTTGTACACATTAATTGTTTTTTGCTAAATTTAATTAATTATTACGTACGCACCTTGAACTACGTACGTTGCTTTCTATTGTGAAATTTTAATTGACAACTATTTATCACTATAACACTATATAATTAAATTTGTTATTAATTATTGAGAAAATCTCAACAATTTGTAACACACATATAGTTGGCGAGTATGTATGTGTGACGTATTATCAAAAAAGAAGATTAAAATGAAGCTTTCCCGAGTAGACATTATATAAACTATGTTAAAATCAATATTAATTATTGTTACTGTTCATTCGTCTATGTGTAAGTAATGAAAAATTAAAACTTTGATATTTAACTTTAGTCGCAATCTTCGATTGTAATATTGTAATCTCTTGTGGAGCAATAACAAACTTTGTATTTCCATATTGAAAAAGTTTACTGTTTGACCATTTTTTTCTTCTTTCTTTCAAGAAATGCTCATCGCCAATGAATTTCTTGGTAAAGATTATTAGCTATAATTAAAGGTGGATTAACATGAGTGATATCCAGCCTGCAAAGCGATCGAATAATGCGCACTTGCACTTGCTTAAGTTAATGCGAGACGTAATCTGTTATTTTTCCATATTTTTTTCCTCAAAAATGGTGCAAAATAGGAGGGAATTAGACGAGGAGAGAGCTTAATAGCGAATAAAATATTAGACTTATTTCAACTCGGCCATATTTTATCAAACGATGCAAATCAATGAAAAAGTGTAATTTACTGAACCTATATTAATATGTAACTTTATTTTAAAAATAAGAGGTTACATTTATATACATTCATGCAACGTATTAATATTATATTATAACAGTAACACAGATTACCGTATAATTCAGATACATATAATTTTATTTATATACACATGTAAGCTTATACCTATAGAACGTACGAGAAACCCTAACAATCAATAGAGATAATAAATATATTGAGTTCAATTCACGAAGGGAATTCTCTGTGTTATTCAATAACCACGTTTAGTAGCATTGAAAGGACAACCTATGAATTTTTTTATTGTATAATTGAATAGGGGGCAGGTACCAAATTATGTTAGAGGCCAGGAAATATTGCCAAGTTCAGGTTTGAACCCACGCTTCTTTAAGTCCTATCCTTTTATGAAGAAGTGACGCCTCTGTTTTTTCAATATTTTTTAGAAAACAATTCCTTGGCTTTAAAAAAATCCGGAAAAAAAATCAGAATAAAGCATAATTTGGTACCCGCTATTCATTTCTGCAATATAAAATAAAATGTAGGTTCCCATTAGGCCGGCGCTCACCGTGGCGGCTAGTGAGAAAGCTGGACAATTTCCTGGCTGCCCTCCACAGTACAAGTTAAGCGCAGCTCGTGAAGTACAAATTGGAAATTAACAAATTTGGGCACGATTCATGAAGTAAATATCCAGGTTTACCATCAGCAACGTTTATTGTCAGCCTAAGTGTTAGTGAAAATCCTGGATATTATTTTCTCTATGTAAAACTCCTTCGTTGAATCGCACTTAATGTTTGCGCGAGATTATTCTTCAAGTTTAAGGGACAGTGCATGTGGAAGTATACTATTATTAAATTGATTTGATATTTTCCGGAAATAACCGGAAGTGGTAAGTTTGTGACAATTATATTTGCAATTTATTTTTCAAACTTTGCAAAAGGATTTGCGGTAGAAGAACTAACTTATATGTAAAATTTCAATGCTGAAATATAAATAAAAATATGACTTCCGGCTACTTCCGGAAGGAACGTAATATAAATTTGACTGTACGGAGTCCCCCCACCACAGTGCGGGACGCGTGGCCTACTCACTCACGTGTCATTATGTAAGCGTGAAAACTTAGAGAAGTATCACACTGGTCGTGACAACTAATTTCCTAAGCTGATTTCCTATACTCCAATATCGAGCGGCGAAAGTGAAGCACCTTTATATTATGTTGTGGTGTTAGGAGGCAAGGAGGACAGAAAGAAGAGGTAAGGAAGTACTTCCGGTCTGAGTTCATTGACGACACCATGCTAATTAATTGTTTTTAATTTTTGTTAACAGTTGTCCGCCAGTCGTCGATGGTGGCCTGGTAGAGCTACGCAATGTATAAGCATAGGACAAAATATTAAAAAAAAAAAATAAAAAAAATGAAAATATATAAAGAAAAAATTCTAAATTCTGAGGTGAGCAAAAGTTTGTAACGCAATTTTTATTTTCATTTCAAATAATTTATATATAACGTTTTTTTTTTTTTTTTTTAATCTTTTGCCTGCATGCAGAGTTCTCTACCAATACCCCAGCATGGCGGCCTGCGCGCGCATGTTTTCATTCAGCCTCTGTAAAGTAGACTGATTGCGTTGCTCATGCAACCGCCTTTATATACAATTCTGGCTACGGGAATTATCAAATAATGTAAAATTGATTGTAATTATATTTGTTAATAGTATAATAAACCGTAACAAAATATACAGTATTAAAATTATATGAGCTGATAAAATATTAGTTACAATAGAATTTTTGCTTTATTATACATGAAATTGAAATAATAAATTGTTTTCTAGTTTCGAACTAAATTAACTGTACCTATTTTATGTAATATTGTGATTGCATCATGAGCTACATACGAACCCCATGTAACAGCAGAACTGATAAATTAATATGAATTATTACAATGATGTTATATCTATGACATAATGCAGCTGCACTGCAGACCGACGGAGATGCAGTCACTGCATTGGGTGACAATGCCATTGTTCACACAACAATGAGGCAGGTGCACCTAACAGCCTGCACTCACACAATATGCAACTTCCGATTATTGATAATGCACAAATAAATACAATTTAATGCAGTGCTTTGTACATTGTTGAAATATGAATTTTCTTAGGATTCATGCCACGGAAAATAATGAAGGTGAGAATAAATTTTAATGTGCTGTATTGTAAATAAAATAGTCTAGATTGTTAGATTTTAAGTTAATGACTTTTTCGTATGAAAAAGAAGCTGGTTTGCCCTAGTTGAAAACTTTCATCTTCAACTCATCCTTTACATGTCCAAACCTAATCTTATTACGATATTTTATTTACCTCATAAACACGTCATCTTATTTGTTCCTTGCAAAGTGAGGATGAAATGCGGATTTTTTTTTTCTTACAGTTTATGCTCCATAAGAGGAAAGAGTACACAATTTCGTCCGTTTTCCTCGAAAATGATGCAAAAGAGGAGGAAAAAGACGAGGAGACACGTTAAAAGTGAATAAAAGTAGAAAATTATTGCAACTCAAGTGATATTCACAACCATCTCCATTAAGGTAATGTTAATTTTTAATGGAAAACTGCATGAGCTGTTTTTTCTACGAAAATCAATATCACAACGTTAGTTACTAAGTTTACGTTTTTGCTTCTGAAATCAAAAAGTTAATATTTGAAACACTTCCTAAGTATAAATAAATTTCATCTTTATTTGCTATTAAGCACTCTACTCGTCTAATTTCCTCCTATTTTGCATCATTTTGGAGGAAAAAAAAGGTCAAAATACGAGACTACGTTTTATGTTCTTTTATTGAGCTAAAATGTTAAAAATATTGTCTTCATTTCATTTTCACTTTGAGCGAGGAGGAACTAAGATGTGTTTTTGAGGTAAAAAAACGTAATGTAGGTTTATACGTAAAGGATGAGTTAAGGACGTAAATTTTCTACTAGGGTTTGGCCTGAAAATGTGTTTTTATTCCTTCACAGAGAACTCAATTTGTAAGTACTTGACTGTATGTTAAAATAGAGAATAACACAACTCATTTGTATATTTTATTGTCCAGTCTAGCCATGTTTGCAAATGTCCTGACATGTAACTAAATATGAATCATTTCCTATCAAGATGGTACAAAAAGTAAGATTATGTTAATACAGTCAAAGTAATTTAATATTTCTCCGGAAGCAGCCGGAAGTGTCAAGTTTGCAGCTCTTCAGTTCGTAATTCAGTTTTCAAACTTTACAAAGTGGTTTGAAATAGAAGTTCTGACCTGTGTGTGAAATTGTTACGCTGAAATATGAATAGGAAGGTCACAAACCTACTTCCGGAGGGAATATCTATAAATTTGACTATACACTAAACTGATGTTATTTATCTCTTACGATATAATGAATATTCTCATCCCGGAAATTCGATTGGTAATCTTCAAATAAATTTCATATCTGACTTGCCTTTCGCTGATTAGTTATCAGAAATAAAATTGTATCTTTACACTTATTGGTTTATTACAATAAAGTAAAATCACATGCATAATAAATAATATTATGTCAAATGGACGTAAACGAAGTCGAAAATAGTAAGAAAATAATTTGCAATAGCTTTCCTGTAAAGTTAGAGCATAACATTCAAAATATTGTAAATACATATTTATCAATAACTATGGGTATATTTTAGTATACATATATACATGATTGATCAACAACTTCAATAAGAAAATAATACTATTAATAAAAAATAACTCTAACCGGTCACTTGATGCAGCGGTATGTGCCTCTGATTCATAATCGGATGGTCGTGAGTTCGATCCCAGCCATGCACCGCCAAATTTTCCACAAGTGATGGTGGCTAAAGAACACCCACTCGTGCATCCAGGAGGTGATTGATGGCATTCAATCATCAATTGGCTCAATTGTCAACCATACTGACTGAGGTTTCCATAGTTTCCTCAGTTACAACCAGGCGAATGATGGAATGGATTGTTATAGGCCATGGCCGCCCCGGTTTGGAAGGGACCAACAATAAAACCCTAAGCAGTATGCTATATATATAGAATAGGGTGCGATTCATGAAGCAGTTAGCCAGGTTTCTAACCACGTTTAACTATACCTGTTTTACGTATTAAACCACCTAGTTAAACGTGGTTAAGCTACACGTGGTTAGAAACCTGGCTAACTGCTTCGTGAATCGCGCCCATAATATTATATATATATAGGTTAGGTCTACGTAGAGCCGGGAAGTCAAAATCTGTCACTTGTGACCATTACCCTATAATATATAACAGGGTTTAGTTGAAGCAAGAAAAAAACGACTTATTTTACTATACATACTGTTCGAAGTATATAATAAAATTTTAAATGGTTTGAAGTGAAATATATTATTAAATACTACAAAAAAAATCAATGCCTATTTTCGGTGCAACTTTGCAATTTAATTTTTCAGTATGAGAATTTACATTTACCAGTATTAGTAGGAATATTTTGTACGAGGTTCATAAATAATACTTGCACTAATAATGGATGGATGACCGTTTCAAGTAAAAAAAAAAAGTTGCTCTTTCCCTGGCGTAAATTCGTATCGCTTTCCATCCCGTGTATAGTGATGCACTTGTGCATGGTTTCCTAAGTTTTAAACATCATGCACCTTCTATTGATATAAAAAAAAGTAGAAGTGTCCGTTCTGAGGTTTTCTACGGTTCTTTCAGTCAGCGAATGCCATGCTGGCACGCATAACAAACAGACCTTGGCCACCAGCATTCTTTCCCTAGCTTATCCTACACCGCCTCAAGCTCATAATTGTGTATCACTGTAAAAAATTAAAAAAAAAATCGTACTCTAAATTGTATATTAATTTCAGTGAATGTTGAAGTCTCCCTAGTTGAAAAATTACGTCTTCAACTCATCCTTCACACATCTAAACTTAATTTTTTACCTCTAAAACACATCTTATTCCTCCTCGCTCAAAGTGAGAATGAAATGAATGAATGAAATTATAGTATTTTGTACCTTACAAGGAAAGAAATGCGTAATCTTGTCTTTTCTCCTTTTTTTCCTCTAAAATGGTTCAAAATTGGAGGGAAAGACGAGAGGGAACTTAATATAGTGAATAAAGATGAAGTTTATTCTCAACTCGGGTTGATTAAAGTTGATGAATAATTTTCTTATTATTACGTATATTTAAATATATGATTTATTGGTTAAAAATTTTATTATATATATTTAACATCAAAATATTTTCTTCTGGTTATTAAAATTTCTCTATCACTTTTTAAAATATTTTTTAGTCCATTTATTTAAAAATAATAATATAAAAATAAACCTTTACAATATATGGAATTAATGAAGTGGCTTGAAAATATTACCTTACGTGTTTCTAACCCATTGATTTTTTATTCCATATACAGGGTGAGTAGTGTGCGACTGAAAGTGAGAGAGAGAATGAGGGAGAGAGAGAGACAGAGCGCGCGCGAGAGAGATATATTAGCGAGTGGGAGAGAGAGAGGGAGAGAGAGAGAGAGAGAGAGAGAGAGAGAGAGAGAGAGAGAGAGAGAGAGAGAGAGAGAGAGAGAGAGAGAGAGAGAGAGAGAGAGAGAGAGAGAGAGAGAGAGAGAGAACGGTAGGAGATGTACACCTTCCGTACTATTGGGTCCTCGCCAGAAAGGTGTTTAAGAAGCAAGGCAAGTTCACGATGAGGTAATACTACACAGAACAAATTTACAAATGTACACAATTTTGCAAAAAAAATGACCCGATGTATTCACATAGCTCCTTTTGCTCCAACAAAGTTGTTATCTGTGTTAGAGAGCGATCGAGCTTTGTGAAAACAACGAAATATTTTTTTATGCAATTGACTGTAAATAAATAAAAAATGATTTTCCGTGGAACGAGAACTGCGGGAAACTTTGTGTCGCAGCCAATTAATAGCATAATTACATGTATATTGTTAATATTTAACAAAAAAAAAAAAAAAGAACACTCTAGAGGTACCAAAATATCTTGAAACTTTTCATTACAATTTATATGATACATGGGAGGGAGGGGGGGGGGAATATTAATAATGTGTATAATATAATAATAATGGGCACGATTCACGAAGAGAGTTCTCCACATGTTTCTCACAAACTACGTTTAAAGTCACTGGCGCTAACCACGGTTAGTGAGAAATTTTGATAAAATACCTTCGTGTATTGCCACCAATATTTTTCTCATGAATGAGATTAACGATTTTGCCGTCTTATAGTAGAACAAAATTTTATATATTATAGATAAATAATAGTGATTGAAAAAATTAATCTTTTCAGTTCATACTATTTAATGTTCCATGGACTTAATTTCATTAAATAATCGTAAAATAAAACAGTTACCTGCAAAGTACGTTAAGACAATTGGATTTGGCGCCAAGATTTTAAAATTGGCAAAGATTGCAGGGTCACTGAACTCTCACACTGCTGACTACAAATGTCTTGAAACGAAACGAGAGGTTCCCCAGGCTTTGGACATCACTTTGGTCCATTGATAAAAAGTAGAGGTGTTCGTCCTGACTGAGGTTTTCCACGGTTCCCTCAGTCTCACCTCAGTGAATGCTGGGACACGTAACAGTCCGTGACCACCATTCTTTCCCTACCTTATCCTACCAATTACCCCGCTTCCAGCTCCAAGCTCATTGGAGTGTATCCTTGTAAAAAAAATATATATATTTCCAGTGTATATACATTCATATCATGTCCTGGTCCCATTTTCATTTCTGGATAAGAAATAATGAAAAAATAGTAAAAAAAAAAAAAAAAATTGAGAAAATAAGACAAATAATACCAATTAATGGACAACCTTCATGAAATTTTTGTAATGCATATTTGGATAGATTTCAACCAAATTAATTAATATTTTAGCAGTTTTTTTTAAACCCTCTAACGCTGGTGCATAGCGTACTAGAATTCTAGTACGCTAAGGCTGGTGCTACTCGATACTATTTTCATCACAATTTTTCCTTACGCGAAAATTTAAAGTCAGTACAAACAAATGGATTTTAAGTTTTCTTGTAAGGAAAATTGTATTCTAAATTGTACCATTGTGCTCTTAAAATCCCGCTACACAACGCTGTGACGTCATAGTCATGCAAATATTTAACACAATCATAATGAAAGCCGTTGCACGACTCTGACGTTACGTTATCTTTTCACTCGATTTTCAAGGAGTTAGAGGGTAAAATAATAATAATTGACAATACATAACTTTAATGTATTATTTATTTCACTTTTCGGACATTTACCATTTACCTTCGATGTAATCCTTCTGTGTGTAGTATGTTGCGATGGTCACTTATTTGTTAGTGCACCTCACTAACACTTAATTGTATGTACTACACATATCATTACGTTTCGAGAGTCAACCGATCTCTTCCTCAAGTGATCTCTGACAAGTGAGACCTAAGTGTTAGTGACGTGCACGAACACTAAGTGACCATCGCAACATACTACATACAGAAGGATTAAATCGAACACCGGAAAAGGTAAAAGTCCAAAAAGTGAAATAAATAATACATTGAACATGAATACCCTTTGAACGAAAAAGTTATTTACTAACATAACTTTAAATCCTCATCGAAATAAAAAATATAAATGTTCTCCATTATAGTTAGATAATTAACAGAAGATTTGTTCACATAATAGTTAATAAAATTTATGTAGCTATTTAAATATAGGTCAACTAAACCTTTTTCATGCAGTCAGCTGATTCTCATATTATATAAATATATATAGATTGGTTCACTGTACTTTTATCAATAAAGATAGAACAAAAGGAGGAGGAGGAGGAGCGTACACTTTATTTTATTTTTTCACACAGAAAAAAAAAAACTTCTTCCTTAAGAAAAACTTTTTCTTTGAAGTAAATGCATTGTTATAAGGGGAATAAAAGGAATAAAACATTTTTGTTTTTATTTTTTTTATATATATCTGTAGGGTTAAAGTTTTAAGCTTAAAGTACCCTTGTTAAATCTGTAAATTGCTTCCGCTGAATTAATGCTCCTATTCTACAACATTTGTTTTCACTTTGTCCTGTACCTTCTAGGTGTTTTCTTGATGAGAATTTCGAGTCTGAAAGAAATAGAATAATTGAGAAACTGTTATAGTTTAAATAATTTTAAAATATATATTTTTATTACTAAATAGGTGTGGTTTAATAAGATTTTATCCCTAGTTAAAAAATTTTGTCTTCACCTCTTCTAAACCTAATCTTTTGCTCTCTAAAACACATCTTATTTCCTCTTCGATCAAAGTGTGAAATCCTAACATTCTATGCTCAAGAAGAGGGAAAATATGTAATCTCGTCTTTTCCCTTCCTTTTTCTTCAAAAATGGTGCAAAATAGGAGGGAAAAAGACGACGAGAGGAGAGCTTAATAGCGGAGAAAAAATGAAATTTATTTCAATTTGGGATACTTTAATTAACACTATAGTATTTTATCTAGTTAAAAAATGTATTAGATTTAAACTTTTAAAAACAGTATACATGTAGCGCATTAATCTTAATTTATATATTTGTTATGGTCACAAAAACAAATACAACTTCTTGGCTAATAGAATAGATGTCGTAAAACTAACAGGATTACTGCAGCGTCATTTTACAACATTCTAGTTGATAATTTACGCCTTCAACTCAACCTTTTCACGTCTAAAACTAATCTTTTTTACCTCTAAAACACATCTTATTTCTTCCTCGCTCAAAGTTAGGTTAAAATGGAGACAATATTTTTAACATTTTATGCTCAAAAAGAGGAAAAAAAGTACGTAAAATTATGTTTAGATGTGTTAATTAAAGATGAGTTGAAGACGCAATTTTTTAACTATAGAGATGTGTTAGTAGGCTAGCTGGATGAAATTGTATCTCACTCTGTACCAGCAGAGTATCATGTTAATTTGCTATCATTAGCTCTCATCTACATTGGCCTACTTTGCAATTGACTAATCGTTAATACAAGCTATTGACTCAATATTATACACAGTCAGCAAGTACTGCCAAATAATGAACTCTTTTATATTACATGATCCATTAACCTATAATTAGTTAATTATAAAGGATTATAACTTTGTTTATGGTAATAATATTACAATTATTTTGTTATATCCTGTATGTGTAAATTAAGTTTTTTTATTATTTTCATACCTCCAATCACCATTGAATAATAATAATAAAAAAATATGGATATGTTGAGTCTTATTTAACATATGGTATACTTCTTTGGGGATCATCAGATCAGTACCAAAACAATTCAATATTTAAATGTCAAAAAAATATTGTACGTTGTATGGTTAGAGCAAAATCTAGAGTAAGTTGTAATAGCTTGTGGCAAAAACTAGGTCTACTAAATTTTCCTTGTTAATGCATATTTTCCATGATAATGTTTGTAAGGAAAAATGTTGACAATTTTACGACAAATGAAAAAATAAAAGGCCATAACATCAGAAATTCTCAAATAATTTATATAGATGTTGCTAAATCGGAACAAGAAAAGCGTAGCTTATATTTATTGGGCCCAAAAGCTGTACAATAATCTTCCTGATATACCTTAAAACAAATACCTATTAATCAACAGTTTCGGTCAAAACTGATTGAATTTTTACTGCAGAACAATTTTTATGCCATAACAAGAAAAAGAACAGCTATAAATAAATAATGTTAATGCTTTCCTTGTAATAGATTCATCTAATAATATAATAACGAATTAGTTTTCAGATTGTTCTCTATTAATATTTTTTTTTATTATTTCTCAGGTATTGTGGACTGACTAGATAATACTATAATATATATGATTGTAATTGTAATAATAATATAAAACTGATGAAAATATGTTTTAATTTTGATGTTTCTTTTACAGTACTAAAATATTGTAAACATGCACTTTGTACCTTACGGTCCTTTATGTGTAATAAATAAATGCAAATACAAAATCTACATGCCATTTCTGTTATTGGATATTAAGATAGAGCTAAGAACTCGAATTATGTTATATTGCCAATTTTTCCAGATATTAACATTTTATTACCAAACCGAACCTTCCGGAATCCTAACCTGAGCGTTTCGTGGGCTCATTTGCAACGAGGGCGGCCACGACCTTGCTATCCATTTCTGCATTTGCCTTTAACTGAGGAAAACGTGTAAACCTCGCGCAGGATGTGTGCTACAGCTTTTTTCAATGAACCGGAAGTACAATGATCTAAAGCTAGGGGAACTATATAGTTTGGAAAAGCGCAACGATATACCCCTGGGAGGGAAACGTGGTTTTCTTTGAAAATGGTCATTCATCCAACTACTAACCACGCTCGGCGTTGCTTAACTTGGGTGATCTGACAAGGCCCGGTCAAGCGCACGGCGCCACACCTCCCAATACTCATAAAATCGAACTGTAAAAGTGTGACGTCATAATCATTAAAATAACATACAGAAGAAGAAAAGGAATTTCCCCTCGATTTTGAGGGTTCAAAAAAACTGAGAAAAGACAGTTACAATCACACAACTTATAGTACTCTATATTTATATTATGCTCTATCTAAATATGTAATAAAAAAATCATGCACTTTGATCATTATTTCGATTTTTATTCTACAAATTATATATGTACACCTCTGGACAGCACGAAAATTACTCCTGCCTCACTTGCTAGGCCGGAGGTCCAATAGACTTTTGCAAATTTGCAATTTTGGGGGATATAAGAAGAGCACCTTATCATAAGAGTTTTGGTTCACCACGCCTCCATAGACTACATATTAAGATATTAATGCTTAAAAAGCAAAAAGGAGTAAAGTTCATGCTGTCCAGATGTGTATATACAGAGTTGGACATAAAATATGGAACAAATCAACTGGTGCAGCACATGCACATATGTATTATTTATTATTTTTTACAAGGATATACCCCTAAAAGCTTACAGCCCGCGACAGGGTAATGGGTATAGGGATAAGGTAGGGAAAGAAAGTTGGCCACAGCCTGTTTTGCGTCCCAGCATTCGCTGAAGTGAGACTGAGGGAACCGTGGAAAACCTCAGTCAGGACGGACACCTCTATTTTTTTTATCAATGGACCAAAGTGATGTCCACAACCTGAGGAACCACACATGACACAAGTGTATCTGCACTGGGTACAAAGCGAGATGAATTTACCCCAGACAGGGAGCAACGTAATTTTTACTTGAAATGGTCACCCATTCAAGTACGCTTGACGTAGCTTGACTTGGGTGATCCAACGAGAACCGGTCAATGCACTGCGCCACGCTCGATCTTATTGTCTCAATAAATAAGTCTGTGACTGTAAATTGTAAGGTTGTATATTATTAGGTTTATATTATATTATTTCTATCTGAAAAAACAAAATTTCGCTTTATGCTTTCATGATGGGGGTTAAAAGTTTGGAAAGACATGTATTTTTACAATATTGGTGATCGCGCGTTTTCATACCAAACACAATGGCCGTCCAAACTAAAACATTTGCGCTACATAACAAAATATATATAACGATATAAGCAAGTTTTATCTTTTGTGTTGAACCATTTACATAGACATAAGACGAAAGGGGGAACTCAAGCTGGGTAGAAAAATTCGCTGATCATCTCAAAAAGCAATGAGACAAAAAAAATAATACACGATAAATTCATGTGTAAATTGCAAGGCTTCTTTATAGAGGACACGCATTTTGTGCGTCAATTTTTTAGGTCCCATTCCACCGCGAAGTTTAAAATACATATAGCATTGCATGATGGTTGCATTCAAAGTTTCGTAGTGCGATGAGGCCTAAAATACTTGAACGTGATTGGCTAAACCCTTTAACATTGGTCAAATCGGTGGGTTAACCAGGTTAACCTGCGTAAAGGCAACCTAAGTAAATATATATATATATATATATATATATTAGAGGAAAAAGACAAGATTACGTCTTCTTTCCTCAATGTTAGAAATATTGTCTTCATTTCATCCTAACTTTGAGCGAAGAGGAAATAAAGTGTGCTTATTAGGTAAAAAGATTAGGTTTAGACGTGTAAAGGATGAGTTGAAGACGTAATTAATTTTTCAACAAGGGCGGTGTAATATAAAAAATTATATTATTAATATTTATTATAATTGGTGCTAATAATCTGTGCTATGCAAGAAATCAATAAGAATAAATACGCGTACTTTGATTTATTTCATGAGGTACAGAACAATTTAAAACATTATAAACTAAATGGTAAAAGTTAAACGATGACAAAAATATAATGATTAAATAAAACTAAGTGAAACAATTTATAATAAAAAAGGACATATTATGTGAACATACTTTAACAGATTATAACATATCTTTAGGAAGTTTACGTTGAAGAAGTTGCGCCACTAGTGACTTAAAAAGTATTCTTTATGGGCTTAAAACAATTAGTAGATTAAAGTAAGTGACAAGCGCCAGTGGCGAGGTATATGTAGCAAAGTCTAGCAGGATCACTTCCTTTCTTCATCGCGTTGCTTGGTGCCAAGTCTCAGCAATTACTCACCCTCTCTCCCTTTTCTCCCTGTCTCCCTTTCTTCCTGTCTCCCTCTCTCATTGTCTCTCCCTGTCTCCATCTTTCTGTCTCTCCCTGTATCCCTTTCTTCCTGTCTCCCTCTCAATCTCTCTCTCTCTCTCCCTTTCACTCTCTCTCTCTCTCGCTTCCACCTCCCACCCCCAAGGGGTCCCCGGGGCCACATTGGACGAAGACTTATCCCCACCCCCAGCTGACTAATTTTCATGCAGCAGATCAAACAAGACACTCCAATCTCTGCCCAAGACAGCATCCTCCGTCTACATAATAAACTCTCTCACTGGCAAAGTAATTGAACAAAAGTAACGGTTGTCAAGATTCTTGCAAGTGTGGTACTTTAACTCAAAGTGTTTTCTTTCTTTTTAACTTACATATAGTGAATACAACACTGATATAATTAATGAAGTTACAATGTGATAACACTGATAACATTAAACAGATAGATCCTTATTTGAAAAATTACTATAGTTAGAAAAGTTTGTGTCAGCGTGGCTAGATAACAACTATAATACCATGCAAATAACATACTGCGGATTTTTTTTTTTTTTTTTTTTTACAGGGATACACCCCTAACTAAGAGCTTACAGCTCACGGCGGGGTAATATGGTTAGGAATAAGGTAGGGAAAGGATGATGGCCACGGCCTGTTACGCGTCCCAGCATTCGCTGAGGTGAGACTGAGGGAACCGTGGAAAACTTCAGTCAGAACGGACACCTCTACTTTTTATCAATGGATCAAAGTGATGTTTAAAGTCTGAGGAATCACACACAAATACATCACTGCACTGGGTGGAAAGCAAGACGAATTTACCCCAGGGAGGCAGCAACGCAGATACTGGAGAAAGGTACTTGAAACGATCAACCATCCTAGTACTAATCATGCTTGACGTTGCTTGACTTCGGTGATCTAACGAGAACCAATTAGTGAACTGCGCCACACCATACTTATATATATTTAATTTGATATTTTTATATTAAATTTTATTTTAATTTATTTAACTTTGTATTAAAAATAATGGCTTGAAGCAAATTATATTGACATCAATATATTTCTACAGAACAAATCAATAATAAATTTTACTTATGAATTTTATAAGTATGTCCCTATCATATAATAAAATGGAAAATACCCTAAAATACCATGAGGTTTGACATATTTTTTTAATAAATTTTAATCATATTTAACAAAGGTATAATAATATATAAAAAAACCTCAAAGAAAACAATACATTTTTACGATTTAAATTATATTTATACCGGATGCTTTTCTCTCCTTTTTTTTGTGTATTTCTTTGGGATTTTTTTTTTAACTAAAAATGCTACCTTAGTTGTTGTTTTTCTTTTCTTTTTTATATAATTAAATAAAAGTTTTCGAGATTACAAATTTGCAATTTTCTTTGTATTTTGTTGTTCTCTTTAAAAGTGCTGATAGAAGACCCTGTTACTATGGCGACAGGTTAGCTGTGGGAGGAAGATACCTCCCGCCCCCCATTAAATTGACGCCTTAAATCTGTGGGATTTTTTCACTGCTATGTATTTCACCTTAACAATTTGTTTATTGATAAATTTTATAATATTAAATTATGTAGTACATTAATATCATTAACGAGAGAAAAAAAAAATGTTGTTTCTACTTTTTTTACAAAAATAAATTTTCAGTGAATATATTTAAAGTAAATATCAATTTGGTAAAAATGGGTTTAAATACTTAAAAAAGGGGAGGTGTGGCTTGACCGGGTCTCGTTAGATCACCAAAGTCAAGCAACGCCGAGCGTGGTTAGTAGTTAGATGGGAGACCATTTTCAATAAAAACCACGTTTCCCACCCAGGGGTAAATTGTTGCGCTTTTCTACTATGTGGATCCAATGGCTTTGGACCATTGCACTTCCGGTTCATTGACAAAAGCTGTAGTGTCCATCCTGGCTGAGGTTTCCACGTTTCCCTCAGTCGCAAGCAAATGCCGGGATGGATTTGCAAGGCCGTGGCACGCACCAGTTCCGGAAGAGCCCGCGAAACGCTCAAGTTAGGGTTTCGGAAGGTTCGGGGTTTCAAAATAGTATGTAATTAGTAAATAGAAGTACCCAATAAGGTTTGATTAAAAAGAAAAAAAAACTTTAAATATATTGGAACTGCATTTTAATTTATTTATAAAAAGTTAATATGCATATATATATTCATCTTCAAAAGACATGTCAACATAAGTGTTCATTATTTGTAGTAACACGTTCATTGCCAGTAAATGCATTTTATCTTCTTTTTAAAATGCACAATATCACTTTCACTTTTTATACACAGTTGAAAATCAAATCTTCAACTCATCCTTTATAAGTCTAAACCTAATCTTTTTACCTCAAAAACACATCTTATTTTCTCCTCGCTCAAAGTGAGGATGAAATGGATACAATATTTTTAACATTTTATGCTCAATAAGAGGAAAAAATATACGTAATCTCGTCTTTTCCCCTAATTTTTCCTCTAAAATGGTGCAAAATAAGAGGGGGAATTAGACGGGAAGAAAGCTCACTAGCGTATCATGAAATTTATTTCAACTCGAGATCCCAAAGCTCAATTTCTGGTAATATTATTGAATAACATTTGTGTCATTATGATGCAATTAACACGAACGTAGATGCGGACATTTAATATCATATACACAGTGAGTCATTTCATTTTATTAAAAAATCAAAACATTAATTCAAACACAAATTTATTAATAGATTATCAAAAGACAGATTTGCAAGAAGAGCTTTAAATAAACCCTTTGATCTTTGATAAGAGAGAATAAGTTAAAGAAGAGCTAACAAAATGAGGCAAGGAGGCAGGGGGGGGGGGGATACATAAATCATGAAATATTATTAAGTGCACCACATAGTAAAAATAAATCAATAAAAATCATAGTGATATTTTGATTATTAATTTTAACATTATAATATTAATTATATGTATAAATATATGATTATGTGTTCTATATAAAAAATAATGTTAATAATTATTGTGTAAGATTGATTTAGTTATTATATTAACCGTATAGGGGCGACACTCATCAGTATTGAAACAATTGGCTTGGTGCCCAATCATAAGTGTATCAGTATAGAGACAGGCAAAATGAGAAAAAAAGGAGAGAGAGGGAGGGAGAAAGGGAGGGAGAGAGAGAGAGAGAGAGAGAGAGAGAGAGAAAGGGAGGGAGAGAGAGAGAAATAAAGAAAGGGAGGGAGAGAGAGGAAGGAAGGAAAAAAGAGAATGCACCCCTCTCCCTCTTTATAAAAAGGTGACCCAATTCTACTGCATCGGAAAATCGTCTATGCTTGCAAAACATCTAGTGTAAAAGGCTTTAGGATTTATATGGAAATGATATCACCTCCATACCACCCACTGTATAACCCTGCATATTATAATAACAGTGAGAAAAGGAAGGGTGGGTGGTATAATAAAAAATATTGTTCATAGCTTGATCCTCTTACATATAGAAGACATGTCATATTAGCTATCTTATTTAAAATCTGTTCTTTACAAAGAATAAATTTTAACTCTATGCTGGTATATTATGAGGGGTTATAATTTATTAAGAATCATGCTTGCTTTTTATAAAATTTTAAATTTATAATAGAGTCAACATACTTACATGAATATTCTTGTTTTCTATGAACGCATTGCATAATAATAGTGTCTATATAATAACAGATTTAATCTTAAGGAAAGCATCAGAATCTTACCCGAATTATTTGATATTAATAATCAATATAATGTAATATAAACTGGGCACCATATAGGAGGTGTGGCGCATAACGAGGACTCGTCGAAGTTAAGCAACGCCGAGCGTAGATGGATGACCATGAAAACCACGTTTTTTCACTCACAATCAGGGGTAAATCGTTACGCTTTTTCACCATGTGGTTACTTCTGACTTTATTGCACTTCCTGTCCATTGACAAAAGCTTCTATCTTGGCTATAAGTTTCCACATTTTTCTCAGTCACAGGCAACTGCCTGAGTGGATTCCAAAACTGTGTCCGCCTCTGTTTCAAATGAGCTCACGAAACGCTCAAGTTTGTGTTTCAGAAGATTTGGAGTTTCAACCTTCGTGTCGAAATTGGGTTTTATAAAAAAAAAAAAATATTTTTTATTTATATATTTTTTTAATTACTTTTTATTATTTTTATTTTTTTTATATTTCAAAGAAATTGAAATATGCGGAGTATGTTTTAGGAATGCATTTATTGTACTATAATTGCACAACTTGATTAATGAAATTTTGCACATAATGCATTGTATTCAACGCCTGCAATGTCCTTAAACATTGTGCATGCATGAGAATATAATTATTACATAAATTCCACAGTGTATTGAATTTTTTTTATAAATCCAATAGCATTTCAAAGATCGAGTTTTGAAACAATTGAAGAATGTATAAAAATATTAATAAATCTTTAAAATAAAAATTTATTAATACATTTTTAATTTATCGCAGAATCTTTGAAGCCTCCATAGTTGAAAACTTACGTCTTCAACTCATTCTTTCCACGCCTAAACCAAATCTTATTACATCATGTTGCCTTAGAGACACATCTTATTTCTTGCTCCTTCAAAGTGAAAATAAAATGGAGACAAGATGTTTGCTAACATTTTATGTTCAATAAGAGTGATAAGAGGTATTTATTTCTATTTTTTATTCAAAAGTTGTGCAAAATAGGAAAATAAAAGACGAGGAATAAAAGTTGAAATTTATTTAAACTTGGGTTTTATTATAAAATAGAGACTAAACTTATCGATGGACCTTTCATACAGATGTGTAATACATAATATGTAGTACTTATATGCTATTATATATAGCATTTCATCTACATATGGTAATACGTATGATTATTTAATAGCATTAACGCATTGATGATGTATTTAAATATTGAAATTTATTGATAAATAAAACATTATTGACATTAATAATTTACATGAATATAATTTACATTTTCATTCGAGGATATAATTTAGCACTAATCGGCAAATACTAAATTAACTACAAAGCAAAAGCAATACATATAAAAGAAATTAAAATAAGAAGAATCTGTTAAAAAATATTTGAATAAATTCAAATAACAATTCAATAACAACTCAAATGATCTTACACCGTAAGTGTATTACGCTAGAAAATTAGAAATCACTGCTCATTATTAGACTTTTTTATTGTATTATGTACCTAATATATGAAAGTTTGAACGAAGCGGAAAAAAAAGATGAGTTTTTGAGGTAAAAACATTAGGTTTACACGCGTGTATATAAAGGATGAGTTGAAGACGTAATTTTTAACTAGACCGGGTGCTAACTTTTTCTTTATTAACGTACGTAGATTGTTTAACATTGTACTTCTCTGAAAATGTCATGCGCGTGATATTTGTATTTTTTAAAATATATGAATATATACATTTAGATATTTAGTATTATTTTTATAAATTTCAAGTTGGTTGAATGAACACATCACTGACCACTCTTTTTCATTTGCCCCCTAGAATTTTGACCATACCCTATGTGATATGTTATATATATATTAATTATTATATTTTGCCCATGAAAGAGAAAATAAAATAATATACTTTATTTGAAAGAGTATATAATTATACAATATTATCCAGTGAGCATGTTTGCATACTCAATTTAACATTGCAACATTGCTTATTACTTATTACTATTGCAAGGAACAGTTGGAAAGTCGAAATCAACTTTGATTTCCTACGAGACTCTGAAACTTTTTCGCAGCTCAGTGCGTCACTTGTTCCACCAACTTGTTTACAGCTCAAAGAGGGGGGGGGGATTGTTAGGACAGGTCCAAGCATGTTGCTACTTGTGACATCTGCAAGTCTCTAGAGTATGACAACTAATTAAACAATTTTGAGTTAATTAGTCATATTTACTAATAAATCCGATTTCAATTTGTTAATATAAAATAATAATTGTGCTATGCAATTTTATTGCAATGTTATAAAAAACAATTTTAATTGGTAATTAATGTAATTAGTATGGAATTATTGAATTATTATGTAATTCCAGTAGGATTTCTAATAAGATGTCATAAAAAATCATAATATAAGAACTCATTAATTTAATTTTTAATAGTATATTTTTATTTTTTTTTAAAGAATTTTTCACCAGTTCTAAATGAAATTATTTTAAAATTTCGCAAAATGTGTAATTAAGTTACAGAAATATAACTTATACATTTTTCAAATGTATAGTATTATAATACACCTGCAATGAAAATGCTTAATATATTATATATAATGCTTGGTTCTCTTTTATGCTTTAAGGGAAAGAGAACACCGATCAGCTGTTTTTATTAGTTCCATTGGATTAAGGGCATTGGGTGTAGAACCGGTAGTTGGCAACACTGACGTATCTTCACCATGTTAATTTTTGATCCTTGCTCCTCGGAGTAATTTTTATGCTAGAGCTAAGCTGATTGCTGTAGTATCAAGATAATTAGTAGCCCAAGTGCACAATTTGGCTAAATAAAGCCTGATTTAAAGAAAAGTATTTCTTTTTATATTTTAGAAAAATGCATGTAATTTTAAAAAATTACTAAAAAATACTTTTCTTTAAATCAGGCTTTATTTAGTCAAATTGTGCACTTGGGCTACTAATTATCTTGATACTACAGCAATCAGCTTAGCTCTAGCATAAAAATTACTCCGAGGAGCAAGGATAAAAAATTAACATGGTGAAGATACGTCAGTGTTGTTAACTACCGGTGCTACACCCAATGCCCTTAACATCTATCTCTTAGCAGACACACAAAAATTCTGATTTTTTTTTCTTTTTTTATTCACAGATTTTAGTACCTAAAAGCCACAGAAAAATTTTCAAAAAAAATTATTCAGCTGATTTTTTTTAATTAAGTTTTTAGTTTGGCTCTCCATTGGAAAGCCCTATATGCTGAAAATAAAAAAAAATCATTAAAAAAATCATCTTGTATAATTGTTCTGAAATTTTTTTGTGGCTTTTAGGTACTAAAATCTATCTCTCAAAAAAATTTAAGAATTTTTGTGTGTCTGCTAAGATTTACATGTTAATCAAATGGAACTAAAAAAACAGCTAATCGTTGTTCTCTTTCCCTTAAAGAGACAACACATTTTAAGTTGGAGCTTATAATATATATTATTATACAATATATTTTATTATATATGTGCATTGAAATAATGTATATTTTTTTATCAAATCAATAAAATTTTAGAAATATTATCTCCATTTCATCCTCACATTGATCGAGGAAGAAATAAAAGATGTGATTCACAAAGGTTTCTAATCACGTTTAGCTTAACCATGCACGTTTAACTATACCTGTTTTACGTATTAAACCACCTTGTTAAACGTAGTTAAGCTAAACGTGGTTAGAAACCTGGCTAACTGCTCCGTGAATCACGTCCAATATGTGTTTTGATGTGGAAAGACGTTATAAGATTAGATTTAGACATGTAAAGGATGAGTTGAAGACGTAATTAAATTTTCAACTCAGCTTGGTTTTCGTCGTGTATGTTCAGGAGTACTTCGGCTCGTGTCGGCCAATGAGGTTCATCGTTACAACCTGTCTACTAATGAGTGAACACGTTGCAAAAACCACGATCGAAAACAAAATTAAAGGTGATACATTGAAGCGGGGAAATACCTTCTTACCTTCGTCACTTCATAAAAATAAAGTGTGTTCAAAAAGTGCTAAAAAAGTCATTAACGAATACACTTTGTAAATTTATTTGAAAACAATTTGAAAATTAATGTCTAATTTTATATTAAAATAATCAAAATGCTATTTTTCTTTATAATAACTTTTTTATTATGTTACTTATTTCTTTTAAGATACTTTTTAGTCAGGGTGATTTAAAAAAAAACAGTTAGGGGTGGGGGGGGGGTAGTATTTCCATAACATTGTTCTGAAAATTAAAAAAAAAATATGTATAACATGCAGAAATAAGAAGAAAGATTTAATCATATTTAATATAGAACTACCCTAAATAGTTGAAAAATCACGTCTTCAACACGTCTAAATCTAATCTTATTATACGTATTTTTACATAAAAAACACAGCTTATAAATTCTTCCTCGCTCAAATAAAGTGAGGTTAAAATTGAAACAATTTTTCCAACATTCAATAAGACGGAAAAAGACGTAATCTTGTCTTTATCCCTATTTTCTCCCCTGAAAATGGCGTAAAATAGGAGGGAATTAGACGAGAGACGTTAAAAAGCAAATCAAATATGAAAATTATTTCAACTCGATCGGGTATATTTAAAAAATAAATATGTAGGTGCATGATTATTATTCTACTTGTTGGAGTGTCAGATTTCTTGTTATCTGTTTTTTAAAACGTCAGTTACATCATTATTATAATTTAAATTTCTTGTTTATTAACTATGTACTGCGTTCTTTCAAATCGAGTAAAAACAATAGTTGCATAATTGAGTGCTGTCATTCACAATATGCGTTGTTTTTCATTGCTTATTAGAAAATAGAACTCTGAAACGAGCAGAAGTTAATTAGAAATGCAAGTAATTGTAAACACAGTTGGCGGGGTGAAAAAAAAAACATTTACTGCGCAATTGTTCTACATAATATTGTTTGTGAAATACTTTTAAAATAAAAATTAATTATACCAGTCAATCAAATTATTATGCAATATTATACTGAACCTTAATATAAATTTACAATATAAATTAAATTTATTGTGTTGTAATATAAAACTGATAAGACTGGAGTAAATAATAAGACTTTATTTTTGTTATAATTAATTAATTCTGCTGCACATTTTTTTGTGACACAAAGAAATTTCTCCGAGTCAAAAACGTTTTTGTTTGTTCTGAAATCGATTAAATTCCTCGTCCCTAGTTCAAAATCTACATCTTCAAATCACACGTCTGAAGCTAATTCTATTACTTCTTGTTATCTCAAAAATACATCTTATTTCCTCCTCGCTCAAAGTGAGGATAAAATGGAGACATCTTTTCTAACATTATATGCTCAATAAGAAAAATGAAGACGTAATCTAGTCTTTTTATCTCTTTTTTTCTCTAAAATGGTGCAAAATAGGAGAGAATTAGACGAAGAGAGAGTGAGTAAAAGATGAAATTTATATCAACTTGGGGTGCTTCCATGCACGAAAATAAAACATATTTTTGCTGCTGCTTGTTTCTGGCATACATTGTCTTGGTTTCATTGAGATTAATTTAAGCAATGAATCAAATTTCTGAACATAAAATGTAGCAAGATGATTATGTAGCACAATAAAATTATAAAGAATATTAACGTTAGTGAATTGTATAAAAGTTTCTCAAGCAAATTTATAGATCTGTTAGTTTTAAAAGAGGTTGAGTGGGGCGCAGTGCATTGACTGGTTCTCGTTAGATCACCGAAGTCCAGATAAGTCAAGCGTGGTTAATACTTTGATAGGTGATCATTTCAAGTAAAAATAACGTTGCTTCCTGGCTTAAATTCATCTCGCTTTCCACCCAGTGCAGTAATGCACTTGTGTGTGGTTCTCCAGGTTTTGGTCATCATTTATACTTTGGCCCATTGATAAAAAGTAGAGGTGTCCGTCCTGACTGAGGTTTTCCACAGTTCCCTCAGTCTCACCTCAATGAATGCTGGGACGCGTAATAGGCCGTAGTCACCATCCTTTCCCTCCCTTATTGCTACCCATTATCCCGCCTTGAGCTCAAAGCTCATAAGGGTGTATCGTTGGGGAAAAAAATAGATATGTAAACTTTATGCTCTATAAAAATATGCGGTGCTTTTTATTGTTCCTCCGATCATTTAAAGCGGTAAAAATGTGAAACAAAGTAAAAAGAAAAAAAAATCAATTAAAAAAGCAATAGCAGAAATGTACTCAGTACTGTACAGCTTTCTTTAATAATTGTCAGATGTTGTGTACAAGAAATAAAAACATGTTGCCCACTGTTAAGCAGCACATGGCCTTGCTACAGTCCTCACATTTAATTTAATTTCTAAATAACACAATTTAATTACAATAGAACTTCACTATTATTATCTACCACATTGTCCAGTTTATCTTGGACTGATAAAACTTGGTATGTTTTCAATGTAATTTCCTATATGTAGACAACATAGTAATTTTACTGCAGAAATTTATAAAAGGATGTTATACTCTGATTAGAGTCCAGGAACTATCCCGAGTTGAAATAAATTTCATCTTTTATTCACTATTAAGCTCTCTCCTCGTCTAACTCCCTCCTATTTTGCAACATTTTAGAGAGAAAAAGGAGTAAAAAATACGAGATTACGTCTTCTTGCCTGACTTTCCTTTTATTGAGCATAAAATATTAGAAATATTGTCTCGCATTTCATCCTAACTTTGAGCGAGGAGGAAATAAAACATGTTTTTTAGGTAAAAATATCAGATAAGATTAGGTTTAGACGTGAAAAGGATGAGTTTAAGACATAAATTTTCAACTAGAGAGAGAAATTGAAAGTTAATTTTATAACGACACGAGGCGTGCTTTTTTAATAACCACCGCAAAAAAGGGCGTGGCCGTACCCCCTCCCCCCACCCCCGAACTTAAACAAATTTATAAAAATAGTTCCTGTGTTCTAAAAAATCTGAAGAAAATCACCCTCTATAACTTTCTACAATAAACAAAATTGGTCTACATTCATGCTCGTTGGTGAAAATTGCATACAGATTTCACCGAACGCTATCATCCACTGCATCCTCCAAACTTTTATTGTTTATGACTGACTTCTTTTCTTTTAGATTGGTTTATTCAAGAAAAACACACACATGTACAAAATAATTGAACAATGGACCCCAAGAGATTAGAAAACTCGTGGTCCCGAGTTAAAATCAGCTTTAGTTACTTTGGGCAGGTCGCACACAGCCACGTGTATCGATGCCATCATATATTATGTTTCTAATTTAGAACCAAATTTCTTATCATGCGAAGGCATACGATACGAAGCTATGTGAGCGGCCACACTTGGTCGAATAGGTTCTTACTTTTTAAATCATAGACATGCGATTCTGTGTAACACAGACCTTATTCATTAATTTCATTAATCTAACTTCCAAGCAAAAAACTTCTTATATATGTTAGGATATATCCATGCATGATGAATCCATATTTCCACTATAATTATTATTGTTGTCGTTTATTATCATGAATATGTAGTTAAATTATGTTTTGCTATTGTTGTTTTATGTAAATGTAATGTTTGTCTATGTTCTATGTATTATATGTTAATTACTTTGAAGAGAATATTGTTTGTCATGAACGAACTCATAATTAAGAAATAAAATAAAAAATATAAAAAAGACAACAGACCTCGAGCCATGCACTGTCAATATTTTTTAAAACCTTCTAACACCCTTAAAATGTAGCTGCAAAATGCTGTGGCGTCATAGTCATACACATCTATCAAAACGCAAGCATAGGGAAAGACGTTGCATGACTATGACGTCATAGCGTTTTCCCCCTCGATATTGAGGGTATTAGATGGTTCCAAAAAATCTGAACATAGATTATAGTTGTTTACTAGTAATTATAATATAATATATATTATAATAATATAATTAATATGTGGCATTATAAAAATTATATCATTTGTTTCTTTACTGCAGGCACTGCAGGGATACACCCCACCCCTTTGAGTTTGGTGCTCGAAGGGTTAGGATAAGGGAGGAAAAAGATGTGAACCACGGCCTGTTACGCATACCAAAATTCACTGAATTGAGACTGAGGGAACCGTGGAAACCTCAGCCAGAACGGACACCTCTACTTTTCATCAATTCAAATCAAATACCAATGATCAATGGATCAAGGTGTACTACACACAAGTGCATATTTTGTATATAACTTGGAGCATCAATGTATAATTATTTTATTTCTTATTGTAACCAATTTATTATAACAATTCCAAAATAAACCATTTAAACTATCACAAGTTTCACAGTAACATTTCTGTTTGTTATTTTAGTGCGCCCCTAACTGGATTGAGGAGACTCTGAAAACAGATTACAAGGGACTTGCTATTTTCTGTTCATCCATGTCAATTATATCATCTACTCTCCTCCTATATTATCAAGTAGTCTAAGTTGAGCACAGCAATTTCATTTAAATTATTATCAAAACACTTTACCTGCTAAATATTCGTTTCTATTTGTCAATTAGAATCACATATAATTAAAAAATTTATATCGATCATAGGCTGTACAGCATGGATCACGTCAATTATTACATAAAATATGCAACATACTTATAATTTCAATTAAAATCAGCCTAAATTTAATTAATTTAAACACATATACCCAAACATTATTTAAAAATATGATCTATAAAATTAATATAATAATTAAAATTGTGTCCTTTTAAACATCACATTAGCACCATAATATATTTAACACACAACTTTTAAATTCAATTAAAAGTCTATACATTATGACAAGTTAATTGGTTATTTCAACACTTTACTAGTATTAGTAAATATTGTAAATTAGTTTTTTTAAAACATCACTTTTTGCATAAATTTTCATATATTCACATAATTTATTTCTTCTTTTCATAGTATAATAAGTTTCTTGATGCACTTGTATGAATTATTATGAAAATTATATTTATATTAAAGGTAAGATTTTAATAATAATAATTTATTTTCGAATAGCTGGTTGCACATTACAACATGATTCACGTCCAGAAGAAAATTAATAATAATAAAAATATATACAAAATTAAAAATTTCTAAATCTAAATACTAACAATAACAAGTTGTAAAATTACATAAATACAATCTACCCAATAAACGTTGAAACAATAAGAAAATAGCAAAATGCTTATCAACATAATATATATTTTCAGGCAATTTGTTTGAATCAAACTCTTTTATTGGTTGGTTGGTTGGTATTTTGGGGCAATTATTGACACATTTTGGTCATGTATGCCCCCACAAACTCTTTTATTGAATAATATTCCTTGCCAATAATTACAGATTTTAGTTTCTTTTTAAAAAGAACATCACTACCTACATCTCTTAATGATTTTGGTAGAAAATCATAAATATTACCAGTTTGGTACAAAGAACTTTTTTCAAGTGTTTCTCAACTGAAAATTTACCTTTGTTCCGCGTGCAATATGAATAGTTATCCCTATTATGAACATATAGTTCAGGATGTTTACGCTTATACATACAACAATTCAATATATAAATACCTGGCAAGGTTAAGATATTAGATCGCTTAAAGTGCGACATACATGTGTCTTTCTTTTTAAAAAATAATATTGTTCTCAAAGCACGTTTTTGTAATATAAAAAGTCTATTAAATTGTTCTTAGAATCTGCCCCAGAAAATATTACCATAAGACAGGTGGGGATAATCAAATGCGTAGTAAATAGATAGCAAAGACTGTTGTGATACATGACTTCTAATTGAGCAAAGAACAAAGTTAGCCCAGTTAATTTTTTTACAGATTTCATTGACGTGAAAATTCCAATCTAATGATTTGTCTAGGTATAAGCCTAAAAATTTTAAATTAGAGACTCCTGAGATTGGTTTGTTCATTAGCTTAATCAAATAACTCTTGTCAGGCACTGTTTTTTTTTTGTATGAAATTGTATAAAAACTTTTCTCAATATTTAAAATTAGTCTGTTTTTTTCTCCCCAAGATTCGACTTCATTAACTGTAATATAAGCCTTACGAATCAGATCCTCTTCAGAGTCTGCAGTTAATATAGCATGCAGTAATGTCGTCAGCATACTTAATAATTTTAGCATTTTTTACATAATCTGGCAAATCGTTAGTACTTAAACCGAACAAATTACAAGATATTTTTCCTCCTTGAGGAACACTAAGAGTAATAGGAAGAAGATCAGACTTTATATTAATATCGACATACTCTGGGATCGGTCTGATAGATAAGATTCTATTAAAGACAGGCTATTAATATCACAACCGATATCATGCATTTTTTTTTTAAATAATATTTTTGTCTAAACTCTAAACTATCAAGTGCCTTAAAAAAGTCAAAAAATAAAGCAGGGCAATGATATTTCCCATCAATATTAATTTTTTTATAAATTTCATTCAATAAATCAAACGAGGCCGTAGTTGTGGATTTATTTTTTAGAAAACCGTGTTCACAGTTAGATATATGAAAAATTAACCACAATCATATGTTTGATTTTATTTTTCCCTTTTTCATTATCTTGATGATCTTAATGAATGATAAGTTTTACATTAATTTATTGGTTTTCTCACTATAGTAATTATTATGCTCTATCAGCTAAGTTCCAGTTTGCTACATCTCCGTCTGTTATTTTTTTTTCCTCTGAATAAAATTCTTTAATATTATAATACTCTTTTTTTATTAAAATAATTTTCAGTTTAATTTTGAATACATTATCATTACTTTCAACTCGCAATGATTGTGGTAAAAATCGTGAATTTTATGCGTTTGGTAATATGGATTATTTTCATAAAAAGCATTAATTGGATTAAAGCTGTATATGTATATTTGCACCTTATAGAGCTACATTCTACATTTTACGTGGTGATTAACAAGGCAACAAAGGGAAATTTTCCAAGATGACGAGTGCACAATTGAATTAAATTGCTGGATGCTTTCTAAATAATCGCTTTATTACTTGTTTTTGTTATCTTACTGAACCCTAGCTATATCCGTATAACTGATTGCAAGTGACTGAATTTAATTTTCCCGGCTCTTCTTGGACCCGAGCTTGAATTGCTTGGAATTTTTCAGACTCCTTGCCTGAGCGACCATTTTCTAGCAATCCGTCACAACATTTGCCTATAATAATGACTGAGGGAACCATGGAAACCTCAGTCAGAATGGGCGGCAATTGATGGAGGATGCCTTCTGGATTCATTTAGTAACTATGATATGCCAAATTATTTTTTCTTATAATTTTGTCCATGCTTGATACTCAATTGTACACATTATAGTTTGGCAGTGACTGAAGTTGACAAATTAGCTCGATATTCCCTGCAGAAGTACAAATGCGACCTTGTTTGTGCATCAATTCTTGGCAGTAACCTGCTGTGTGTAGTGAATTCTTACACTTGAAATACGAACTGAAATTAAAAAAAAATCTTGACACTTAATTGCGTCTATTTCAAATTTCAATTATTTCAATAACCCAACTGTGTGACTTTAATCTAGTCTTAATTGTGTTACTGTTGTTTTAACTTTGGTCTAAACTTAACTTTGTTCTTAAGTTTAATTGTTTTAACAATTTAAATCAGTACAGGCCTGGTTTATAAAATTATGCATAATTCATAATTATTTGTTGATGGACTCCACTGTTTCATACGAGATCATTAATGTCAAATTAAATATATAAATTTGAAATATTGGTCATACCTTAATTAATTTATGTGTAAAAAATTTAACTTACATTAAGTCTTAAGTGCCCTTCATTTATGTGTACATTTCTCAATGTTTTTGTTATCACCCATGCATTGATCAGACACGTCAAAAGTATGATCACTGATCTTTCTAACCAATGTTTGTATTAATGACTTCAGCTTTTTCATATATTGTTAATTTATCAGTTACAAGTTTTATCCAGTAGAAGCTATGAATGTTAATTGATGCACTCGTGTGTGATTCTCCAGGCTTTGGACGTCATTTTCGTTCATTGATAAAAAGTAGAAGTGTCCGTCCTGACTGAAGTTTTCCAGTGTTCCCTCAGTCGCACCTCAGTGAATGCTGGGACGCGTAACAGACCGTGGCCACCATCCTTTCCCTACCTTATCACTACACATCACCCCTCCTCGAGCTCCAAGCTCACAGAGATGTATTCTTGTAATATAATTATAAATATCCAAGATATATATAACATCAGTAGCATTACTTAATTTTAATTTAATTTTAAAGTTCATTGTCTATTAGTTATAACTGAATTTTAACCATGCAACCATATTTCACTTAAAATGGGTAATTATAGTAATGCATTAATGAAATTACCTGCACTTGTTCATAGTTTGCGCATCCGAATCATAAACAGTAAATTAATAAGAGTAGAAAGTTTCATGATTATATCTCTAAAAGCCTTTTTTATGCTAATTAGCTGCAAGTGATTCACTCCAGAGCTCGGAGAAGGAATAACATTTTCCAAAACTGGAAGCAGCATTATCTTCCATTATTATTGTTATTTTATCAAATAATAACTTGTAAATATACAATTAAAAAGAAATATTTATTATAATAATAATAATATATTTTTAATTGCGACTGGGAATTTTAACAAAAAATTGTGAGATTAAAATGTTTTTAGTAATTACTTTTCGTTTTTTATAAAAAGTATATCATCGAAAATATTACAATGCATTTTTTGTAGTGAAAAGTAATTTTCAGTGACCTATTTTAACGAGAAAAATTAATCAAAAAAGTTGATGAATTTTAATACTTATCTAAGCACATGAATCAAATATACCCACAAAAGTGTACTAAAATATGGAGATAAGAGTAGATCAAACTTTTTGAAACGAAAACAAATATTAGCATAATGTAAACAAGCTCTGCATGTTTATGTACAGTGTTATCCCTTTAAAATGTATTGATAATGGTAATTCATGCAAGCTTGTACTTTATTTATTTTGAACTTCTCACAGCTTAATGGTCAAGTTTTACCTGTTAAGACCTGCTAACATACGTAATTTGTTGTTCTTTTATAAAGACAGTAGCATATGGGTTAATTTTTTATGGTTCATCTTATAAATTAATTGATAAACTATTTATTTTACAAAAAAGAGCTTTGAGAACTATGTTAAGATTTAAAAAAAGAGATTCCTGTGTCTCTCATTTTAAAATAAATAAAATTCTTACACTACCAAGTATGTACATTATGGCTTGCGCAATGTTCAAAAGAAAACATGCAGAATTATTCCCAATAATAACTTGCTTCATGATCATAATACCAGAAATAAAGATAAAATTCTTATGGGCAAACATAACACTGTTTTTGCTGATAAGAATCCATATCATCAATGTGCTAAAATATATGATTTTCTCCCTAGCTGTTTAAAAAATATTGCCAGTAACTCACTTTTTAAATCCAAATTAAAACAATTGTTAATAGTAAATGAATTTTACTCTATAAAAAATTTTTTTGCAAAGAAATTTCCGGAAAATTGTCTCCAATATCTAAGTTAATTATGTAAAATGAATGTATGACGATATATTTTTTTATTGATCTCATTTTTGTTGTTTTGTGGTTGTATGTTTTAGTGTAGGTATATTATTTTATTTGACGTGATATATGTTGTCCAGAACAACCAAATTTGTTCGAAATAAATTATTATTATTATACCAATATCATCAGAAAGTTCAGATTTAAAATTTCAAGGGAACTCTAGTTGAAAAATTACGTCTTCAACTCATCCTTCACACGTCTAAACCAAATCTTTTTACCTTAAAAACACATCTTGTTTCTTCTTCGCTCAAAGTAAGGATAAAATGGAAACAACATTCCTAATATTTCATGCTCAATAAGAGGATAAAAGACGTAATCTCGTCTTTTCCCTCTAAAATTGCGCAAAATAGGAGGGAGTTAGACGAGGAGATGGCTTATAATAGCGAAAAAAATATTAAATTTATTTTAACTCTGGCATGTTATACAGTATAATTAATAATATACATGTCATACATCATATATAGCAAATCAAAAATAACATTGTATAATAAACATTTTAAAATAAATAGGTAATTTAAATACGTTGTTTCTAGAAAAAATAGAAGCTTAAAATAAATTTCGTTTAACTTGACATATAAAACGGAAGTTGCTATAATCTTGTGGCGAGATGAAAGATTGCTGTGAAGATGGACCGATTTAGTTTGGAAGATTTCTCATCTCTCCGCTCAAAGCAGACTTCTTGTTCTATCCCAATTTATCCAGTAATGATGTCTCTAATTATATAAAATACGACATTTGCGTTGAACATTTCTATTGGCTCTACTTTGAAGGTCAAATTTTTCATGCCCTAAAGGTGTACTTACATGGGCGATTAAAGGTGGATGAGTGACGGCAACGATGCGACGCCATGGCACGACGCCATGATTTTGACGCACTTTCTGTCATCATGCTTTTGAATTCACCGATATCGCTCTGAATTTTTATTTTCTTTCTGTAATTGCCAAATTTGGCCTCTAATATGGCCTCTAAATATGATAATTTTAGTAAAGTTGGATTTTTATGAGCGATAACGGCGATGCGACGCGACGTGATTTTGACGTAAAAGCTGCATATGTGAAATCCTATGCGGCGAGAAAATATTATTTTATTGCATATCTCTTTCATTTACACTTTATAGTATACTATATAATAGTCAAAATTTAGAAATAACAGCCCAGCCCTTTTAATGAAAAAGATAGCTAAGCAGTCCATTTACCAGAAAGTGTTCGTTCACCCAAATTCGCAAGGTTGCGGCGACGAATATTGCGTTAATTATAAAGATGCTATTTTTTTAATTGCCAGATATTTCCACCATGTCCACCAATGTACTATGTTACAGCAAGTCGCGTGCAGGCTGTAAATCGCTTATATTAAATTCATCTTAAATATATGTATTAAGGTGCATTTTCTTGGAGCCAATGTAGAGCGGGGCTTGGCGCGGCGAGAAAGGCACACTTGCTTCAATGTCATATGGCGGCCATGTTGTCGTGGAAAAATCGCGGCGCGATTTAATCGCTGTGGGAAAGCGATTTTTCCACGCCAACATGGCCGCGATATGATATTGAAGCAAATGCGCTTTTCTCGCCCCGCTAAGCCTCACTCGACATTGCTCCATGGAAATGCACCTTTATTCGCACTTTGACGTACTGAAAACTGACGTACTGTAAAACCGCCCTTAGCCCATGTAAATTTGCCTTTAAACGTCTAATCTTTGAGCGACAACCAAGTTTGTAGCCTAGATCTCCGGGAAAAATGAAATGTTGTTTATTTTAAATAGTCACTCATCAGTGTTTACGACCTTTCTAATCAAAAGTTGATCTCATCCCACTGCTTGCTGACGTCGTAGCAGCAAAAGTTTATATTTAGAAAGAATTTTCATATTTGTGATGAAAAAAATCTTTTCTAGGGCTGAAATTTGTCTTACTTTCAAATCTACGGTATTATAAAATAATAAGTTTGTATTGCATGGCTACACATACCTCAGAAAAAATACTTTTAAAAGAATATTATTTCATATATTTTTATCAATCGTATCTTTTTATTATATTCAGAGAGGGAAAAAATGAAAATCATATTACCCAATTTTTTCATCTATAATATATTTATATTTTTCAGCAAATATGTTGTTTGCAAATCTTTAAAATGGAATAAAATAGCTTCAGACAATGTTCTTAAAAAAAAAAAAAATAGTCGAATATATTTTTCGTAAGCACATGCATACACACACAATATTTATTAAATATCAAATATAATAATAAATTAAATATATTTAATATTTATTCATAATTTTTATATTGCGTTTCGCTTAATTTTTCACTTGTATAAAGGGCTCACATTTTGTTGTACCTTTTTCTAAAGGTGTATTTAGAGGGCTACTTTTAGCACTTGCTATAAACTTCCATGGCGTTCATATTTTTAATGTAAATAAAAATAATGGGGGCGATTCACGGGAGAGTTATCTAGGTTTTTATCTGCGTTTAGCTTAACCACGTTTAGCAAGGTGATTTAACACGTAAAACAGGTATAGTTTAAACTTGGTTAAGCTAAACGTGGTTAAAGCCTAACTAACTGCTTCGTGAATCGCGCCCAATAACAAAAAATTATAAAGAGCATCAAAATTCAATGCACTGTCGTAAGTTAGCAAAATTGCTTCAAGAATAAGAATTCACAGCAGGGCGTCAAAAATCGCAACGCAGTCGTTGCTAATTCACATATTAATCCACCTTAACACGTTTGCACCTAAAACTTATGGCACCTTTAGACAACGTGGATATTTGTTTTGTTCTACGGAGAATGGACAGCCTGAATGAATTTTTTACTGCAGAAACGAATAGGAAATTGAGGCAATCCAAATTATGTTACTTTGAATTTTTGCAGATTTAAATTTAGATGCTAGGAAGTATTGCTAAAAATTAATTCACAATTAATTAAGAAGTACTATTGACACCTCTTTTTATAATTTGTGTTTTTTAAAATTAGTTCCTGGATCTTAGAATATATGTTGAATATGAAAAACATAATTTAGTAAATTTAACATACCTTCCTTTCATTTTTGCAGAAAAAAATTTCATGCGAGTTGCCTGAGTTAAAATAAATTAATTTCATCTTTTATTCGCTATTAAACTCTCCTCTTGTCTATTTTCTCCAATTTTTAACTTTTTTTTATAGAAAAAAAAGAGAACAAGATGAGATTATGTCTTTTTTCCTCTTTTTCATCATAAAATTTTAGAAATTATATTTTCTTCATTTCATCCTCACTTTGAGCAAAGAAGAAATAAGATATGTTTTAGAGGTAAAAGGAGTATTTTTAGACGGTAGAAGATGAATGAGTTGAAGACATAATTTTTCAATTAAGTGTAAATTAATTTAGTATAATATATCAGGGGTGTCAAATTCGCGGCCCGCGATCAGCGTCGGTAATAAATATAATATTTTAAAAAAAAAATGAAAATAATAATAAATAAATTTTCAATTATTTAAGCATAAAGTTTACTATAATATTATCTAATCAAAATATTGCGTATATGTCTCAATATAATTTTAATTCACAACAGCAATTCAGTTTTACATTTAATAGTAATTTTCTTTCTGACAAATTTTTTATCCTGTTGTTCTGTAATTAATTTTTGACTTCAGCTTGACTATACTTGGTACAATAATTTGTATGAACTACGAAAATGAATGAACAAAGATATAAAGTAATTTTCCATAGTTTTATTCTCAAAACTGACACGTGACCTTAAAAAAATTTGCACCTGCGGTGAGCTATTGGGGGGCATAGCCCCACAAACCCCCAATCTTGAAAAACTCCTCTCTTCAGCAAATCCTGGATACACCACTACCTGCTAGCATTGCTTACGAATTAATTATAAAAAAATAAATGTGTGTGGAAAAAAACGTGTGAAATTGCCCCCCCCCCCCCTTTCCCGCGGGAGTCGATCGCGCCAATGACATTGCGGCCCGAGGTCAGTACGTATTTTTCTTATGTGGCCCGCTACTAAAAACGAGTTTGACACCCCTGGTATTATATTAATACCTTCATTTCATTTTTACAATAGAAAAATTCATGCAGTATTATATGTCCATATCCCGTACGTTAACTTTCTTAAGATTAATCCACCTGAATTAATTAATAATATCCAAATGTTGCGGATCTTCATTTCTAGAGACTTACATCTGTCTGTTCTTAATTGCAGCTAAAGAAACACCTGTCAAGGTGGGATGGATGCCCTCCCTGATCATCTCACATCGTGTACTTGTGTCACAATGATGAGCCTGCTGATTGATTGCAACTGATGGCCATACTGAACACAATGTCACCTGCAGGTACAGACCTGTTAGGGCTGTTAGCAATAAAACCAACATGTACAATATCTTGAAAAAATAATGTAAATTAAATAGTTACAGCTGCTTATCCGAGTTGAAATAAATTTCATCTTTTATTCGCTATTGTGCTCTCTCCTTGTCTAATTTCCCCTTATTTTGCACCATTTTAGAAGAAAAAATAGGGGGAAAGAACAGATTACGTATTCTTTCCTCTTTTTGAGTGTAAAATGTTAGAAATCTTGTCTCGATTTAACCCCCAATTTGAGCGGAGGAAATATGACGTGTTTTTGAGGTAAAAAGATGAGATTTAGACCTATAAAGGATGATTTCAAGACGTACTCTTTCAACTAGGGTAATCTTTATATAGGAATTGGTCATATATATATCGTCCCTCGTCCGGAATAATGAGCTATCTGCTTATCATGCTTTCATTGCAAAAATGAGCTGTCTTCTATTTCAGATGTGCGCAATTATGAGCTGTAAATCAGTATAAAATAAAGCTCAGTTTTCTCTCACCTGAAATAGCAGATAGCTCATTATTCCGGACGAGGGACGTTATATTGTCCCTTGTCCGCACTAGTGAACTGCCTGCATACCACGATTTTGAACGATTGCATTGCAATAATGAGCTATTATATATCTACAAATCTACATCTGTTACTATTACAGGTGAGCGCAATTATGAGCTCCGTTGGTTACCAACGGCGGGAATTGTTTTCTAACATTGTTCACAGTGCTCTTTGGGGCTCCTTATAATACCCGGTCTGCACGGCAGACGATTAAGTACCGTTTCTCTGTGGGGCACGTATGTTGTTTGCACAACATTCCGCAATCTTAATCACCCCAGCGGAGTAGATACAGCCTTAAGCTGTCTTCTTCCTACCAGCTCCATCATCTATATAGTGTATAAGTCCCTAGTTGAAAAATTACGTCTTAAACTCGTCCTTTATTCGCCTTAACCAAATATTTTATATCTCTAAAACACGTCTTATTTACTCTTCGTTCAAAGTGAGGATGAAATGAAGACAATATTTGTAACATTTTATGCTCAAGAGGAGGAAAAAATACGTAACCTCATATTTTTTCTTCTAAAATGGTGCAAAGTAAGAGGACAAATGACGAGAGGAGAGCTTACTAGTGAAGAAAAGATGAACTTTATTTCAACTCGGGCACCCATCCCAAGTCACGAAAAGTCTGCCGTATTCGGGATTTGAATCGGGGACCTCTCGGACAAGAGTCAGGCCATAGCGTCCTGGAATTCTAGAACGCTACGGTCAGGTGCTCTAACCACTACACCATAGAGCTGGTTATGAGTTGTAAATTGGTACAAGAGATTTTCCATGGTTTCCTCAGTATCACCTCAGCAAATGCTGGGACGCGTAACAGGCCGTGGCCACCATCCTTTTCCTACCTTATCCCTTACCCATTATTTATTTATTTATTTATTTATTTATTTATTTATTTATTTATTTATTTATTTATTTATTTATTTATTTATTTATTTATTTATTTATTTATTTATTTATTTATTTATTTATTTATTTATTTATTTATTTATTTTTATTGGAACATTTGGTTGTATATAGACAAACATGGATCAAGATATTTTTTTCCCTGGAACTAGTAAACGATAAAAAAGAACATAAATGTCAAGATACATACATAATTTGTAATTTACAATAAAATATTAAAATCAATTCGACATTAAAACAATTAAAACTGGTTATTAACTATTATAATAAAACTATTAAAAATTCAAACAATTATATACCTAGCTTGTCTTGAGCTCCAAACTCATATAGTACATATATGTATCCCTGTAAAAAAACTTATAGCTTTAAATTGAATATAATGTGTATACTATATATGCATTTTGTGCATCAACATACTTATTCTTTTTGCAAGTGAAACATATATAAATTTTGCTTTTCTTATGCTCTTCATATAGCCAATAGCAAAACATCGTCGTGCATTACAATTTAAATTGAAAACATATGTATGAAATAGGGGTGCTAACATGAGGCTATGACACAAACTTTAAACACCACTAAACAAAGAAAACACGTATGCAACGTAAAAGATAATAAGTATCACCAACTTTTTAATGTTAGTGATATTAAAACTTTTTCTTTTAAAGAAGGGCCTTTAAACGAAAATGTATTATAACCCATGTTGTTGTTTTCTTTTTAACTCGTACGTTTGTTTTTAAGAGACTGTACTACTTCTATATATTCACTACATAAAAAGCAGAGTATAAACATGTTTAAATATTCATTTGACTGCTATATGAACGAATAAAACTGCAGTTCTAAATAACATAATTAGGAACATGGAAACCATACTTGCCTGTCGTTCAACATGTTTTTTTTCTGCATATTTTGGCTGTGAAAGACTATGATTAAAATTTTATGCAATTTTCACTACTTTTTTCAAAAATATTTATGAAATAATGTGAATATCGTCAATTTTTTAATTTTTTTAGCACTAACTTGTAACGCCTCATTCTGAGATTTGAGTGATATTATAAAGTATACTTCCGATAAAAATAATAAATATAAGATGTAAAATAGAAGCAGCTGTAAGGTATTAAAGTTTGACACAACCAATACAGAGTAATTTTTGTATGCATGATAGAATCTGCTATCAAGATTTTATTTTTAATTTTACCTCTGACTGGCTATAGCGTTTACTATTATTATTGCAATTGAGTAACATCTTTTTTTCATGATAAACGTATATATATATGAATTTTTATTTTATTAATTATTAATAATGAACTTTTAATTTAAAAATGTTATAATTAATGTTATAAACATTGTCTCGATTGCATCCTTACTTTGAGCAAGGAGGAAATAAGGTGTGTTTTAAAAAAACGTGGTTAGAAACCTGGCTAACTGCTTCGTGAATCGCACCCAATAATTATAAAGAATGATTTGAAGACGTCATTTTTCAACTAGGTATACATATATGTACATTTGTCACCTCAAAAAATTTCCCTTTGCGGACTTTTGTTCATCACCATGCCCTGTGTTATTCTTACGGGAAGGATAATTAACAAGGCCGCAAAGGGAAATTTTCCGAGGCGACGACTGTACTAATACCGCGAGAAGAAAGGTAAGCAGACAAGCGGGGAAATGTTTTTTTGCGCAGGCGCCAATTTTGTGTCGAGACACCCGCTAGCCCGACAGTTGCGTGCGGGAGAGCGCTGGGGAAAGAGCAGGCAGCTGCACTTGTCGCTGCCAGCTTCACTATCGTATCTCTAAGCTCACGTGCCATGTGGCTCCACGCTTCTCATGGCGTTATAGCTCGCGGCTCTGTTAACACCGGCGATGTAAGCACCATCAGAAACCCTGAGAGACACGTTGCAACACGCCCCCAGTCATGAACCATCTCCAGAATGATGAAGTCAGCAGCGAGCATCCTCATCCTCTTGGCTGCTTTCTCTTTACATGTATCTCACGCATTGCCACCCGTCATAAAAATAGGTAAGTACAATTTACACCTTTTTAAAAAAACATAATTAAACCTTATAAAAAAAGAGTGGTTTTTGTATATGAACAGAGTAATGTTGTTTTTACATCCATAAATTATTCTCTCAAGAGACCTGAATGTTATCATTGGATTCATTCATATAAAAAAGAGCGTTAAAAAGGATTATATAACATAAAAAATATTGTGTAATAATGATATAGAAAACAGCTGTTAAAAATTTATATAGAATATTACGTAATAATATTCACACGTGTTTTTTTTTTTTAAATAATTAATATCAAATTTTTAATGTGGATATTTCACGTATTTTATACGATGCATGCGATGTTTTTACAATTACCTAATAATAAAAACTTCCAATCAGTAAGCAATTGAAATTATATATACCTGAATTAATTGATTTAAGGGTAAGGTAACGCCACCAATGTTAAAAAAAGTCCCTCACACAAAAATTCTGAAAAAAATTTAAAATGTTCTCCTCTACATCCCCTATCAGTAGTTAAAATATCAGGTATACAAATACGATCTAGTTTTTGAGTTATGAATTTTTAAAGTTGACTAATTTAACATGGGAATTCCATTTCTCCATGTTAAATTAGCCAACTTTAAAAATTCATAACTCAAAAACTAGATCGTATTTGTATACCTGATATTTTACCTACTGATAGGGGGTGTAGAGGAGAACATTTTAAATTTTTTTCAGAATTTTTGTGTGAGGGATTTTTTTTAACATTGGTGGCGTTACCTTACCCTTAAAGGAAAAAACATTCTTGGTTTTTCTAGAAACCTGAGGTATCGTTACGAAATGAGTTAAACTTGATATGATCGATGTCAAGTAAAAACAGAGTCACTTTTAACATTTATTGTTGCCAATAAATTTAATGTTAAGCTTCACAACACATGCAGGTACTCGTTTGTGATTGCGTCATTGAGTTCACATTGTAACTTGTAAAAACTTGTCAAGAACAAACACGCGACCCAACATAACATCACGGTCATCGAATTCACTCTACACTCAGCCTGGCGTATAGGCAACTCTTCGTGCAGCTGATGATACACGCGCTACATTATTTTATACTAAAACAAATAAATATTTTACACTTGTTTAAAATTATAGTGATATGTATCACTGTAATTAACAATATATAGGTTACAAAATAAAAATAGGATCGTTAAAAAAAATCAATTACATCATATTAATTAGATATTGTATACAAAACACAAAGTTCTAAGAATTTTATCTTACAGAATATGCAATCTATCTTGTTATTTCTGTTTGTCCAAAATGCATCATTACTGAAATAAAATTAACTCCTTTTTTAACGCAATTATAGAAGATTATGTTTATCAGAATTATTATTTTATAAGATAGAAGATTTACAAAAGAACTCAATGAAAAGGTAAATTTAATAATGGAGCTTGTTTTTCTCAATTAAAACTGATTCTTGTTGAGGTTTGCATTCAATTAACTGAATTTATTGATACTTATTGAAGCGCACATTCGTGTAAAAAAAAAGATAGATTATGATTAAGCAAAGGCATAATTTGCAAAAATGTAATGTCAGTTAAGGAGTGAACATTAATTATTAATTTTTCTTAATGTTTCTGTACATAATACAACATAGACAAAAAAATCAAATTCTTTAAAAATTAATATAAATTTTACGATTTTATGATGAATTAAAATGCGAAAAAAGGGAAACTATAAATAATACAATTATAAAAATGAACAAATCGGTATAATAATGTTATTTTTCAATTCAGTTATATCTTTACATTCATTAGTAGACAAAAATATTTAGATAAATTCATATAATATATATTTTTTGCTAAAAATAGTTACCTTAAAAGCTGCTCCGAAGCTGCTCAAGTGCTCCACATGTTTCAGTTTTATTGTACGTTAATGTACAAAAATATCGAGGTTCTATTTCATAACATTTGTACGATAAATCAAACGATTATTTAATAAAAAATGTGCAGTAATTATATTAAATAAAAACACATTTAAAATAATTACAGTAATAAAAATGTATTTTCATTACATCACTTCATCTTTCTAATGCATAAAACTCTCGAGATTTTTTTTTACAAATGTTGCATGCTAGGACATGTTAGGATAGGACAGCACGATCTCATTTATCATGATACATTTCTGAGCCAGAGTTAATGTATCTCATGTTTAAAAAAATATAAGTATCTATGTATTTTTTTTTTTTTTTTTTGCTTTAATTTAATATTTGATTTAGAAATCCCATTTATAACGTTTTAATATTGTTTTTTATACTTCTTTTCATCCCCTTTTTTGTCTTTTTGTTTATTTCAGGAGATTTGGTTTAATTTGCTCAACTTTTTGTTGGTAGCTTTTTTGTAAATGTTTTTTATGTTTCTCTATCAAAATATAATATATTGTTTTCTTAAACATATTGGGGGACATTCACAAAGCACTTTAACCCCCACTTTAGCCACTTTAACCCTGGTGCTAAACATGGTGCTAAACTATGAACTTAACATGGTTAGCCCCTGGTTTAGTACCATGTTTAGCACCAGGGTTAAAAATCGGGGCTAAAGTGAGGGTTAAAGTGCTTTGTGAATGTCCCCCATTATTCATATTATTATTGTGTCCATTTTATCCTTACTTTGAGCGAAGAAGAAATAAGATGTGTTTTAGAGGTAATAAGATTAGGTTATTTATTTTAGACGTGTAAAGGATGAGTTGAAGATGTACGTAATTTTCAACTAGCAACTCTTCATGAATCACACCCATACTTACACCCATTACTACTTTATATACACACACATATTCATGTATAGTACATACATGCATCTTATATTTAAAACCATAACTCACGAAAGAGGATAACCACATTTTTCCCAACAGCATTTTTTAAATCATGGCAATAGACACTAACCGCGGTTAGTGACAAGCCTGGATATCTTCATGGATAACTTTTTTATAAATCATGCCAATTATTTATTTAATTACACCTTTTACTAGATAAATTGAACATGGAAGAATTTGAGATCAATATTATTGAGAAAATATAAATTATTTCAACGCTAATCAAAATTGTGCTGAAAATTCCAGCCATTAAAACACGTCTGATCATGATTTATTGACGTGTTTTGCATGTTTTATATTATATAATTTTGACAACAATTCATAAATTTGAATATTCCACAACGCAGTATTAGGCAGCAACAATTATTTTTGATTAAAACTTGTACTACAAATGTCCCTAAGTTTGCGTACACAACGAGAGTTCAAGTAGCTTGTAACAAAATAGATTTGTCTCCTTTGTTTGATTTATTTCATCTAAATTATAAACAGCTAAAAACTGCAATATCATATTGAGGTACGTATTGTTTTCATTAGAGCATAATAAAATATATTGAATAATTCAACAACAGTAGAATAATTTAATATTATGTTTAGTGCGCTAATAAACAAAACAAGCTATGTGTAATGTATACTGTATATCTGTGCAGTAATCTAATTAATTATAATTATGTTTAATTAAATGTGTGTTATGTTCTTTGAGGCTGGAAATGTACTACAATTATGTATCCTAAATGGGTGCGATTCACGAAGCAGTTAGCCAGGTTTCTAACCACGTTTAGCTTAACCACGTTTAACTATACCTGTTTTACGTGTTAAACCACCTAGTTAAACGTGGTTAAGCTAAACGTGGTTAGAAACCTGGCTAACTGCTTCGTGAATCGCGCCCATTAATATGGGAAAACTGTATTGGATTCAATAAATAAATAAAATGAAATTTCAGAAAATAATATTTTTATAATAAAATCTCTGTTGCGAAATTACTACTTACTTGCATTCCTATACATTGACATAATTCAATATTAATCTGTCCGTTATTTACAGTACTTGTAAATCATTATACCGATAAAATCTAAATGTTTTATTATTTTTGTTTAAGAAAAATATGGAAATCTATTAAACAGCAGAAGCTAAATAATTATTACCCTTAATTAGTATGCGGAGCAGATGTTTTCTAAAATACCAATTAAAAATTTGCAACAACAATGCAAAATAATATCAAATAAATACATAGTCGTAAATTTTATTTTTTTTAATAAAAGTTATTTATTAAAAAAAAATACAAAAAGCAAAACAACAACATTATATTTTATAAGTTATGATGTTAAAACACAAAGCAGTAAAAAAAGATAATTCGCTTGTGGGTCCCTGATGGCGTTTCCGTAGAAATGTGACGGTGCAACTGGACCGTCATGTAAAATATGGCAGTCGAGTCTGCAACCGTCTATGGCACGGGCGTCAACTGGATTCGTAGTAAACCATTTCTCGCGTCAATAACGCCATAACTATAATTATTATCATAGAAAGAATTTATTATAATAAACAAATGTGTTACAGTTTTCATATTTTCAATAGTAATATTTTAGTTAATTGAAAGGATACTTTCAGGTCTTACTTCATTATATTTTTCGAGTGGGTCGTCTTTATATGATCTTCTGTTTTTTTGTTTTTTTTTTTTTTCACTCTTTATTATAATTTTTTTTAACAAAAGACTAAAGTTAAAAAAAAAGTGCTGTGACGAGATTACTTTTTTTTTCACGTATTGATCTACTTGTAACATTGTGTGTTGTGTGTGCTTTGCTTTGCTCTAACTTGTGAAGCTTTAGCTACGTTATTTTCCTAACAATAAAAACGGGAAAAGGAAGCTTTAATGTAATAGACCTTTTGATAATGTGTGGGTTATTTTGTAAGGAGTAAAAGAGAAGAAAAAAAAATCGTAAGGAAATTTAATAGAGCTTTACATCCGGGTAAGGAAAGGAGAAAAATCGAAGCCATAACTTTTTCTATGCTCTATAGATTAGACGTAACTTCTCAAACTTTTATTATTGTATCGTTTAGTATAACCACCTATAGCAAAAATTCATGACAACCGGATTTTAAATTTGTCAACGGTAACTAATATCTTACAACAAATTTTATATTTTCAAGTAGAATATTTATATATAAAAATAGTTCATGGTTAAAATAATACATTTTCTGTTTTTTAAGACAAAGAAAAATGATGACATTCATGCAGAAAAGAAAGCAATCGACGTTCACGTTTATTTTATAATGTATTGCTAAAAATTGAAACGGAATCAGCGTCACCGAGTGTAGTAATAAAATTGAATCTCTCTCAACTAGGAATGTTGGTTGCAGAGCGTGCAGGTGCAGTGCATTGACCGGTTCTCGTTAGTACGTCAAGCGTGATTAGTTCTTAGATGGGTGGCCATTTCAAGTACAAATTAAGTTGCTTCCTCCCTGAGGTAAATTCATCTCGTTTTCCACCCAGTGCAGTGATGCATTTGTGTGTGGTTCCCCAGGCTTTGGACATCACTTTGGTCCATTGATAAAAAGTAGAGACAGACTGAGGTTTTCTACGGTTTCCTCAGTCTCACCTCAGCGAATGCTGGGACGCGTAACAGGCCGTGACCACCAACTTTTCCCTACCTTTCCTTACCCATTACCCTGCCGTGAGCTGTAAGGTCTTATAGGTGTATTCTTGTAAAAAATAAAAAATAAATAAAAGAAAAAATAAATAAAAGAAAAAATAAAAAAATAAAAATATTGTGTTCCTCCTGTAATACACCAAGCAGTCCGTTAGAGACTCGGTATTTCCCCCCGGGCCGTCGGTCCTTTCACGCTAAGGAGTTGATTTTAGAAAAGGGTGGCACTGAGGAACAAATTTTGAATTCATCCTCCGGGTTACAATTTTGACGGACCGCCACTTACACATCAGGCTTATTTTTTTGTTGCTTTAACTTAACTCTGTAAGGTACTGATCACAAGTGACTTACAATTAATTTAACTTCCCGGCTTTTCGTGAACCCGATCTAGTATGTTGCAAAGTTTTTTTTTGCGGGCCCCCTTGCAAACCGTGGCTGTCATATAACCTATAGCAATCTAGCTCAGCCAGCATTCGCTTCGTTGTGACTGAGGAAATCATGAAAACTTCAGTCAGGATGGTCGGCAATTGCTGGAGGATGCCATCTATCACCTCCCGGATGCACGAGTGGGTGTGTTTTTTTTAGCAGCCACCACTTGTGAAAAGTTTGGCGGTGCCTGGAATCGAACTCACGGCCATCTAATTACGAATTAGATGAGCATATCACTGCGTCAAGTGACCAGGCAGATATTTAAGGAGAAGGGAAGGCAAATAAAATGCATAAACTTGGAAATAGAATCTTTCGAATAAAATTGAAATAAATAAATAAAATATTTAAATAATGATAAAAGTCTTTTGTAAACATTACGATATATAAATTCGAGTACATTTGCAATGCAGTTTATTGTATTTTAACAATTGATACATGTTAATAATGGAGCCTTGGGGATTCCCAGGTTTCATGCAAGTTTCATGTTAGTGCAAGTAGCAAGTACACAAGTTCTAACAGGCTTTCTTCAATAATGCACATGCATGCACTCAAATTTGTTCAGTTTTAAATTGGTTTTATTGAATAAATACACAATAATTTGTATTTTTTAATATTTCTCCAATTTTAATATAGTAACCTAATTGTAAAAATCGTTTGAATTAATTTAACAGTGTGTTTGAAAACTCTAACAATTATAATTGTCATTATGAGATAAACAACAGTATAAATCAAAAGCGTCATAGTGTATTTCTGTCTGAACTTTTTTTTATATACAATTATATCTCCAAAAAATTGTTTTTCAATTTATAATTACGGTCATGATATTGTCTAGACAAAAATATGTTTACTAGGTAGTTTTAATTACAGTAAAATTGCTAGTTATATCAAAGTGTCTATTTAAGTATACAATAATTAGTGATGAGTTTGTGTTTGATCATATTTTATATGATTTTTTTTTACATGATTAATTTAATTTTGTTATTGACGTGAAATCAATGAAGAGATTATAATGAATTTTCTGAATCAAAGGCAAGCCATTGCTTTATGGAAAATAATATAATTATTAAATTTTATTATTACAAATAAAATTATTAGTAATTAATTTATTTGTAGCATTCATTTATAAACTACTATTTATTAAAGTATTAAAACAATTTTTTTTTCTACTTATTAAATTTGTCGAAAAAATATTTCAAAAATATAACCCTTTGACTTCAAAATTATCATGATAATTTGAAATTATTAAACAAAAGTAAATAATAATTAAATAATACTCTAGTTGAAATAAATTTCATATATATTTTATTCACTATTAAGCTCTCCTCTCGTCTAATTTTCTCTTATTTTGCAACATTTTAGAGGGAAAAATAGGGAAAAAGACGAGATTACGTCTTTTCTCTTCTTCTCTTCTTGGGCATAAAATATTAGAAATATTGTCTTCATTTCATCTTCACTTTGAGCGAGGAGGAAAAAAATTATGTGTTTTAGAGATAAAAAGATTAGGTTTAGACGTGTAAAGGATGAGTTGTAGATGTAATTTTTCAACTATTGTAATGTAATAATTATATACATACACATTAATCATATTAATCCCATAATATAAACCTATAATATCCTATATAACGTATTTTATTATACGGTATAATACATACGGTATATGTATATAATATATATATTATACTGCAACGAAAGACTATGAACATAAAATCCTGATAAGTTTAGTAACAAAAGTTAACAAAAGTTTCAACAAAAACGAATCCCGTGTTTTTCAAAGGCACTATCTTCTTTGCTGCAATGTTAAGTAGAAGGGGTGTCTTGTGGGGTGTCCCTAAGGGTTTGAAGGGAGGGCAGGAGACTGGCATGTGTTTTGGAGACCAAAGATAAAAAAATTTTCTTTCTTTTTTTCCCCCTTTTAAAAGCTGTCAACAAGATTTAAATATTTATTGATAAATGAATGAAATAACATTATTAAATTAAATGCATAATACATAAAAATTTAATTATCTCCGTTATATGACACAAAAATAATGTATGTAAAATGATATAAAAATATTATTTATTTAACGTTATATATATACTGTATAGAGTGTGTGTGTAGCGCTAACTGGCAGAGCGAATTAGTCTTTAAAACAAAGTTCCTTCAATAAGTGTGACATTTTTTTTTTTTTTATTTTTATCGCTACTAAACTATTCATTACATCTTACTAGAGCACGAAAGTAGTGATCAAAATTAAAGAAATGAAATTGACATCGATTTTTTTTTTTTTTTTTTTTTTTCAGATTTGACCATTGAGATTTCACCTTAAAATGCAAATCACGTAACTACAAAAATAATGATGCACCTCTAAATCTTATCTCACTACAACATAAGTGAATGTCATAGTTCTATATTTTTTTGTAGTTATATGTTTTGCATTCTGAGGTGACGAGTTTTAATCAAAGTATCAAAACCTTTTTATTTGTTCATTTCGGGGTTTGCTTTCAATTTATTGGCTAAATTTACTGCGGGTCACTTTTTTGGAAGATACCCGTATTCAGGTTTAGGTACAGATCTAACATACTTAAAAAGCAAAAGTTCCTGTGACATTATTGACTTACCATCTATAGAACACATACAGTATTACTAACACATGCAAACACTGTATACTATATAGTAATTACACCTCTGAACAGCATATTTTTTTTTTTTTTTTTTTCTGGAACCCTTAGAGACATGCCAAAATCGTTATAGTTGATGGTACCGTACCACACCGGCCTCCATAAACTGCGTGACGACACTTAAAAACAAAGTAGGGGTAACGTTCCTAGTACCCCGAAGTGTACATTACGTAATGTGTATTATCTTTAAAAAAAACATCAGTTTGTAAAGCAAATATAAAGTTAATATACATGTATGTATTATAGTAAGGTCTTTAATTGCAACAAAACCTTGTGGGTACTTATGTAGATTGTGAGACATACAAGGTCATCTCTTTGTGTGATTATACTTTGTCTCGTGTTAATTTGAACTACGTTAGGCTAAATACCATAATATGTTAAACTTACTATTTAAGGTTTAGTTAAGCCAGCAGTCTAGCCTAGTTCCAATAGATTAACACCACTTCGCTTATATATTACGTTTCTGCTAGTCCACTTGTGCCTGGAGCTGGAGAGAGGTTTCTGCTGAGGACCAGTTAGAGGCGTATTTACATGACGCGATGTGAAGCTTTGTTGTGATATCCAATAAGGCTTTAAACGAATTCGCCGGGCTGTGGCAGCAAAATTAATCACATTGTTGCTTTTTTGTCCGCCTAATATGGTCACCAGTAAACTTCACATTCTCCGAGTTGTGGAAGCGAAATCATGTTGTTGTTTTTTACGGTCATTGTAATTGTGCATAATTATAATTCGCACCGCGCCGCGTCACGTGCTGGAAATAACTCATGTAAATCCACCTTTAAAAGGCGGATTCATATGAGCGTCGTCTGCGATGCGACGTGATATTTGAAGCTGTGAAATCATATGCCGCAAGCGAATTCACCAGCAGAGAAATCACTCGTTGAATTTCGATGCTCTTGTAATTTTCAAATATGACCGCTAGTGAAAGTTACAGCAAGTACGCATTATTCACGTCGCATACTGAAAATCCTCCATGTGATACACTTTTAGGTAGTTTTCTATGGAGCTAAGCGGGATGAAGTAGCGCGAGAAAGGCGCACTTGCTTCAATTTCGTATGGCAGCCATCTTGTGGAGAGAATATTGTACCCATGGGTATAAATTTTATCGCCAACATGGCCGCCATACAATATTGAAGCAAGTGCGCGTTTTTCGCTCCATGGAAATCCACCTTTACAAGAGAGGGATGCAGTTAGTTGGACGGCACACGACTAGGTCCCTCTTTCTCGCACTATATCATTGATGTCGCCCCGAGAGCTTTGAATGGAGTTGTCGAATCCTTTGAAGTATATACTTACTTGTGCGATTTTCGCAGAAATATGCACATCTATTATACAAGATATATTATGTACATTACAGTAAAATTTATTATGTATTAAACTTGATACTGTACATTTGATTATATAAATTTTATAATTAACTCGTTAAAATGTATTTTTACTATTTTTATGTACAAATAATAAAAACTTTTCTTTTGTTTGATATTTTAATGTGGTTTTATATAACATGTACGTAATGAACATAATATTATAACATACCATTTCAATCTTATTACAATACTATACAGAACATGTGATAGACTCATAAGTAATAATAATAATACCATGCATGTTATTACTTATTGTTAGTATATTATATTTATATAAACATTTTTTTTAATGCAAAAAAAGATGCACAAATTACCATAATATTATAATTTATTGTTAATGTTTTTTGTAGCAAAATATGCAACTTGCAAGCTAAACTTTAATGTATAAGTTTTAATTAGATGCATTAAATTGTTACAATGTACAATTCTTAAAGTTAAAAATTGGAATACATGCATTAGATTCTTACCTATGAATTCCAATTTTTAACTTTAAGAACTGTATACTGTATATGTATCAACAGTATAGTATAATAATTATAATTACTATACTGCTTATATATGTTTCATTATTTTGATCGACTTCCAGCATGTTCGCCTTGATAACGTTGAAATAAGTAGTCCATATATGTATTATAATATCATGCAGTCAATTTCCAACTTTCGTTATAATCCTTGTAAAAAAAAAATAAATAAATGGTTTTAGAATTATATAAGAAAACTTAATACTCTACATGGCAACCAGAAACAAAACAAAGCCTAGTTTAAAAATCACGTCTTCAACTCATCCTTTATACGTATATACCTTATCTTTTTACCTCAAAAACACATCTTATTTTCTCTTCGCTCAAAGTGAGGATGAAATGAAGACAACAATTTTAACACCTTATGCTCAAGAAGAGGAAAGAAGACGTAATCTCGTCTATTTCTCTCTAAAATGTTTCAAAAAAGCATGAAATTAGACGAGAAGAGAGAGAAGAGAGAGAAGAGAGAGAGAGAGAGAGAGAGCTTAATAGCGAATAAAATATGAAATTTATTTCAAGGTTACTTTTTTTTTTTAATTTCTTTGTATTTAGATTTGTAAGATTTTTTTCAGAGTTGAACTGATTTATTTTTTAAATTTATTTAAATAAAACATCTAAATATTATATTGCATCAACATTATTTATAAATAATCAAAGTTAACATAAATAATTTACTTGGAAATTAAATCGAAATTCTGCTGCACATCAAATTTTACATTCAGCCAAAGAAATAAATATATTTTAAATTATCTCTTTTATGATTTCCATAAAAACGTCGTAATAAATGTTAATTATTTAAATCAGACCAATCTTTTGAATAATGAAAGAAAACAGTTTTTTCAATAATATAAAATATATTTTATCACTGTATAAAAAAGAAGTAAGATAACAGCATGGGGGAAAATTTTCTAAGTCTCTTTAATCTGTCCGAGAACCAAACATGAAAATGAGATAGGTAGGGCCGTTAATGCGGCTGGATTTACTTGGAACTTCGCAAAGCCCCCCCCCCCCTCCTCTTTAGTCTTATGGCAAAAGTACGATAATTTATCCTCCAGCATTTCACAAATATTTTTTTTTTCATTTAAAAGAAGATCATAATGATTTATTTTCCTTTCCAGTAAAAACTATTTGAATATTTTAATGAATAATTAATTTAATAAACAACCAATTTTACGTTAGATGAATTTTTTTTTTTCTTTAAAGTGAAATTACATATTCAATAAATTTTATAATTTATGTGTTTAATAATAAATTATATATATATATATATATATATATATATATATATATATATATATATATATATATATATATATAATCATTAAATGCAAAGTGTTGAATTGAAACTCTATTTACCATCTATTTACCACTTTATATGTGTGTACTGTGTAGTGTATTGATTTTGCTATTCATGTATGATATAACATTACATACTATTCGATAGTTTAGTAATTTTGATTTTAATGTGAAAAAAATTAAAAAATATACAATTTTTATGACGTTAATAAAGAAAATATTCTACCTGTTTGTTTTCTATTTTATGTTTTATTTATTTAAAAAAAAAAAAAAAAAAAAACTTTCCTAGCTGAAAACTCAATTCATCCTTTATACGTCTAAATCTAATGTTTTTACCTCAAAAACACATCTTATTCACTCCTCGTTCAAAGTGAGGATGAAATAAAGACAATATTTCTAACATTTTATGCTCATGAAGAGGAAAGAAGACGTAATCTCATCTTTTTCCCTCTTTTTTTTTATCTAAAATGCTGCAAAATAGGAGGAAATTAGACGAGAAAAAAACTTAAGGTAGAGATAATACTCCCCTTTGATTAACCTTAGCAAATTCACAAAAATTCTGAATTTTTTTAGAGGCAGATACAGTATTACAAATCATAGTTAACGTGTGGATTCAACTGTGCGCGACGGACATCTTGAAAATAAACATAAAGGATCTTATGGATGCCGCCATTCGGTCTAGACTCTCTGGAGCTTGGCTAGGTATTCTAAGATCTGTTAGACTGTATTAGTGCCTAAAAGTCATAGAAAAAAGTTCAAAATAATTTAACAATTCGATTTTTTTTGTTAATTAAGTTTTTAGTTTGTTTCTCCATGTGAAAGCGGTATGCTAAAAATTAAAAATAATAATAATAATGGGAATCCAGCTACGGGATGGGCGTAGGCTCTTCTCTGGCTCGCGGTACGTGTCCCCCCGCGCTCAGGAAGGACATGCGGGTTGGGGGTTGCCTTGCGAGTGTGACCTCTGGCCCGTAGCCTGTGGTTCTTGAACCACAGGGCGGCCAAGGCATTGGTTTGGGAAGCCCAAGATGCATCCCCACCTCTAAGTGCCCTGGTTAAAGGCATCCAGCACCCAAGAGTGCTCGCGGAAATGTGTCCCGCCGCGCCTAGGAGAGGACCTGCCTGAAATGCTGTGTGATGGGCTATTTGCGGGTGTACCTGGGAAGCCCCATAGAGTTAGGGAAGCCCTCATTGCCCGCAGCTGAGTAGGAGACGCTGGATCGTAACATCACCAACAGGATCAGCGGGCGCCTTCACCTTGGCCCAATTGGGCCCGGTGTTGGCGCTTAACCACCCCAACTAGGTTGAGAGTTAAAACAACCATAATAATAATAATAAAGGGCATCCAGCTACGGGATGAGCGTAGGCTCTTCCCTGGCTCGCGGTACGTGTCCCCCCGCGCTCAGGAAGGACATGCGGGTTGGGGGTTGCCTTGCGAGTGTGACCTCTGGCCCGTAGCCTGTGGTTCTTGAACCACAGGGCAGCCAGGGCAATGGTTTGGGAAGCCCAAGATGCATCCCCACCTCTAAGTGCCCTGGTAAAAGGCATCCAGCACCCCGATGCTTCTCCTGCCACATTAGAAATCAAAATATAAAAAAAATATATGTTTAGATAAATTATACGATTTTTATGAGTATTTATAATATATCACGAAAGAAATGTTGTACTTAAGCTCCAACTCTCTGCTTAACTTACAATTAAATAAAACATCATAAAATTTGAAATGATAATTAAAATTTAATGACATTTTTTTATATACATTGTTTACATTAAATAAAATACTTTCACTGTTAATTGTTAAAGACGTTACATTTAAAATCAAATGCTTGCCAAGAATAAAGTGAAACACTAGAAAAGAAAGGGAGAGAAAGAGAGGAAAAAACACAGCAAACAATAACAGTAATATTATTATATCATTTATATCCTAGTTGAAAAATTACGTCTTCAACTCATCTAACGTCTAAAGCTAATCTTTTTACATTTAAAGCACATATCTTATTTCTTCTTAGCTCAAAGTGAGGATGAAATGAAGACAATAATTATTAACATTTTGTGCTCAAGAAAAGGGAAAAACGTAATCTTCTATCTTTTCACTCTTTTTTCCTCTAAAATGGTGCAAAATAAGAGGAAATTAGACTAGAGGAGAGTTTAATAGCGAATGAAAGATAAAATTAATTTCAAATCGGGCAATCTTTGCACTTATACCTTTATGATATAAATATAAAATACAAAAGGAAATAAAGAGCAAAATGTAGTGAGGACTTACGAATGAATCTAGTTATAACTATAAGAAGAGAGGTCATAAGTTCACGCTGTGCCCGATGGGTAAAAAATTCGTGCGAGATAAACTTGAATCGAATAATAGGCTAGCTAGGGGTTAGCTAGTGGGGGAGGGGGTGACACAGCCAGCAAGCAATATACCCTTCTCGCTTGCTGCATGGACTCCATGGAATCAGCACACCATCTCACATATTATTGTGTTGTCGAGCTTTAGGGTGTATAGCTTGCCACCATGCATACACAAACAAGCCGCCAATGTTAAAATACCTCCGGCCAACAGTAAGCGAGTGCCAACACCAGAGGAGCCAATACCACCCAGGTGCTCTTTCTTCATTTTTTTTTTTTTTTTTTTTTTACCCCAATTTCTATATTTCTTTTCGACATTTTTTTTATTAAATTATAATCTTTCTTTGAATTTGTTTATATAAAAATACATTATACTGTTTATAAAAACGTATTGATTAAATATGCATTTTATCATACAGTAAATTCAATATACTCTGGTTCACATTTAACTTGATTTTCGTCGTGTTTGTAACGTCTTCAGTCATTGGTGCGTTGTTTGTAACGAAGGACTTTACTGGCCGAGCCGAAGGACACTCAAGCGTTTCCAACAAAACTCAAGTTTAAATATGAACCTTAGTGTAGCAACTCCCAGATATAATATTTTAGAATTTATAGCAATTTAAATCATGAATGTTATGTTTTTGTTTATAATGAACACTTGAGTCTTAAATTTACATTAAAACTTATTATTAATTTGTTAGTAAAAGTTTCTAAGGGATTTCATTTTAATTATCTTAACTGACATCTAGGAAACCGGAGAGGCCATGGCATCTCAGCATTTGCCTGGTTGTGATTGAAGGAAACATGAAAACCTCAGTCAGGATAGTAGGTATTTGATGGAGGATGCCATCAATTACCTCTCGGACTCACAAGTTGGTGTTCTTTAGCAACCGCCATGTGGAAAATACAGCAGTGGCTAGGATCGAACTCACGACTTTCCGATTACGAGTCAAACCATTGCGATTTTATTTTATTAAAATACAATAATTTTAAGCATTCAGGATGCAACCAAAACGTTAAAAAAACAAAAACTGTGTTCGTAAATGCACAGTCGGAAGAACTACAAAAATGGAAATATAAGGCTCATCTGATTCTTAATGGAGTGTGTATTTGTGATCAAACCTACCCGAATAAAAATAAATTTCATCTTTTATTCGCTATTAAGCTCTTTCCTCGTCTAATTTCCTCCTATTTTGCACCATTTTAGAGGGAGAAGGACGAGATTACGTCCTCTTTCCTCTTTTTGAGCATAAAATGTTAGAAAAATTGTCTCCATTTCATCCTCACTTTGAGCGAAGATGAAATAAAATGTGATTTAGAGGTAAAAAGATTAGGTTTTAGACGTGTAAATGATGAGTTGAAGACGTAACTTTTCAATTAGGGACATCTTTTCAAGATGCTGCCATTCCCACTATTGTTGGAATTTTGTTGAAAAGTATTCGAAAACTCCAAATTCAATATATACAAAAAAATATAAACTTTGTACGATTTTCCATGCAGAGCACGTTCCGTAATTTTAAAGTTTACATTTCGTTGATTTCACGCACTGCATGACTGGTATTGAAAGCCAAGCAAGCAAGCCGACACCCAATATGTTAATGGTAAGATTGATATCATCTTTCAATGCTGCTGCATGACTCATATATTTTACCTTAACTCGGGAATATCGAAGATTCCAAGAACGATCCGTGCAAGATTTTCTGTACTATAACATGTTTAATTTATGCTTAAAAAATATTTAACAAAAGATTATATTTGGCAATATTATATAATAGTTTTTGGACAAAATACATTTTATGAGCTTGAGCGTGGCGCAGTGCATTGATCGCGTGGTTCTCGTTCGATCACCGAAGTCAAGCTACGTCGAGCGTAGTTAGTACTTGGATGGGTGACCGTTCTATGTAAAAATTACGTTACTCCCTCCCTGAGATAAATTCATCTCGCTTTCCACCCAGTGCAGTGACGCACTTGTGTGTGGTCCCCAGGCTTTGAACATCACTTTGATCCATTGATAAAATGTAGAGGTTTTCGTCCTGACTGGGGTTTTCCACGGTTCCCTCAGTCTCACCTCAGTGAATGCTGGGACGCGTAACAAGCCGTGGCCACCATCTTTTCCCTCCTTTATCCCTATCCACTACCCCACCGCGAGTTGCAAGCTCTTAGAGATGTATCCTTCTAAAAAAAATAAATAAATAAAAATAAAGAAAGAAACATTTTAAAATTGAGTGAAATTGAAAACAAACGTCATATGAGCAGATACATTGATATTATTAAAATGATATTGAAAAAGTTACATCAAATTGTAATTCTTTGAATAATTTCAGTGTTTATAGTAATGTTATATTTAATTTTTATGTTTCAAGTTTATAGTGTTTAAATTTTAACAACCAGCATTCAACAGTGTAATTCAGATAATAAAATTGTTGAGAATTACGTACTTTATAACATTTGTGACGATACTTAAATACATTTTTTATAACAGTTACACTTAACAATATCATGCAGTCTCGTCACGTTTGTACATGTCTGAGCCTGCTCCATGGTGCCGATATCATGTCTAGCAATGTTCTACACTTTCTTGTAACATCTGTCCAGCTTAATTAAGCTCATAAGATTTTATTGAAGCTTTCATTTTGAAAAATTACAATTTAAGAAGACTATATTATTTATTCTTAATGTTGTAGTCACTGCCCAAGTTGAAACAAATTTGATATTTTATTCGCTATAATATATATATTAATTAATTAAGCTCCCTCTTCGTCTAATTCCCTCCTATTTTGCACAATTTTAGAGAAAATTGAGGGGAAAAGACGAGATTACGTCTTCTTTCCTTTTATTGATCATAAAATGATAGAAAAATTGGGGGCATTCACAAAGCACTTTAACCCCAACTTAAGCCCCAAGTTTTATCCCTGGTACTAAATATGGTGCTAAATCAGGGGCTAGACATGGTTAGCCCCTGGTTTAGCACCATGTTTAGTACCAGGGATAAAGCTTGGGGCTAAAGTTGGGGTTAAAGTGCTTTGTGAATGACGCCCATTGTCTTCATTTCATCCTCACTTTGAGCGAGGAGGAAATAACATGTGTTTTTGAGGTATTAAGATTAGGTTTAGACGTGTAAAGGATGAGTTGAAGACGTAATTTTTCAACTAGGTTGCCTTCAAATTCCCGATCTAGCGTTGATTAGGATTTTGTGGGTACCTTCCAAACAAGAGCGGCTAATGGTTTATGGCAATCCATCTCAGCATTCGTGACTGAGGGAACCATGAAAACCTCAGTCAGGATGGTCTGCAATTGAGTGGGTGTTCTTTGGCAACTGCTCCTGTGGAAAAATATGTCGGTTCCTGCATGGGATCGAACTTATAACTTTCTGATTACAAATCGAATACACATAACAATGTGACAAGTGCCAGCAATTTTACAACTTAATTAGAGATGGTGAATGAAGAATATTCTATTAGTTGCAATTATGTGTTCGAGTTTGTGATTTTTTTTATTATTTTATTAACTGTATCATGAATACAATCCATTATATATATTGCAATAAAATTCAAAAATAAAAATAGACAGGAAAAAATTGCTGAGTGGTCCATTCACATAAGCGTTCTTTCGCCAATTGAATTGATTTCAGCTCCATAATGACCGATTCGGCCATGTATAATGAACATAGCCAAATCGGACATTTAATTTTGAATGTATTGCACACTCGTTGCTTTGGAAAATTACCCTTTGCGGCCTGTTTTTTTTATTCATCATTATATAGTCATCATTGTTAATCACCATGCCCCGTACGAATAACACAGAGCATATGATGATTAACACTTGGGAATTAATTAACAGTGGTTTGGTTTCGCTGATTACGTTTAATTTTGTATATTTATAAGTACATGACTTAACTTTGAATTAGTGAAAAAAAACAACAACAATAATTCTTAAATTAAAGGAACAAATTTTTCAACCCCTTTCCTCTGTCTTGGAGTCCTGGAGATTTTAACGCCCCTGTTTTTTTCACGTAAAGTTATGCAATTTTCTCCAAGAAATAAATAAATAATTTTTTTCAATTGAATATGTAATTAAATCAATTTTGTACGGTTAAATCCTAGACGTAAGTGCATTTTTACTTTTACTATCAACATAATAATGGAATTTTAATCATTATTATAGTCATTGTGGCGAGCTAGTGCTTTACGGAACAGTAAATAAACTTGAACAAACACGCACATTCCATGCACCTCACAATCAGGACAGCACGAATTTTACCTTTGCTCTGTTTGTGTATATGGTCATTGTCACGCAGCGTATGAGGAGTCGGGGTAAATTCAACTTTTTGGGTGGGGGATGCTGTTTTGAAATTGTAAATGGTTAATTAGCTTTGACCTGCTGATTTGATCACCACGTTCAAACTGGAGGATATTCAGCAGATTTTGACACCATCGCGCAACGTTTCTGCGCAGATTTCCCGCTCCAAATTGAGCGCAAGTAGTGACAGTACAGGATTCGTACTTTATAATAAGTTGACAATTTTCGATCAAAAAATAGGCTAATCCCACGTGATGTCACTGCAACACATATTGCATACTTTACAGGAGCTTGCATGCCGCGCCATATTGTTGTGTTGCTTCAGCAGCGTGTGAGGGAGACAATGAATTACAAATTATAAATTAAATTACAATTATAAATTACAGACGACAATGAGGTATTAGAATGTGAAAATTTTAGTGGCTTAATCGAAACAAGGGGTAAAAATATGGTACTGTGAATTTTTTCCGATTTTTCTGAGACCGGGAACTATTTTTAAAAAATTATTGAAAGTCTATTTTATGACGTCACGGACGGCACTGTCCTATCCTTTTTCTTAAGGAGTGCCGCCCGTGACGTCATCAACATAGACTTTCAATAATTTTTTAAAAATAGTTCCTGGTCTCAGAAAAATCTGAAAAAAATCACAGTACCATGGCAGTACCCCTTGTTTTGATTAAGCCACTAAAATTTTCACTTTCAAATATCTCATTATTACATTTATATCGATCGCTTCCATATCACTGCTAGCTTATATTTATTAATTTAGTTATTTATTTATTTATTTATTTATTTATTTATTTATTTATTTATTTATTTATTTATTTATTTGTTTGTTTGTTTGTTTGTTTGTTTGTTTGTTTGTTTGTTTGTTTGTTTGTTTGTTTGTTTGTTTGTTTGTTTGTTTGTTTGTTTGTTTGTTTGTTTGTTTGTTTGTTTGTTTGTTTGTTTGTTTGTTTGTTTGTTTGTTTGTTTGTTTGTTTGTTTGTTTGTTTGTTTGTTTGTTTGTTTGTTTGTTTGTTTGTTTGTTTATTTATTTATTTATTTATTTATTTATTTATTTATTTATTTATTTATTTATTTATTTATTTATTTATTTATTTATCATTTCACTACAGCATATTATACCATTTTTTGAAGTTTCAAACTAGAAGAACAAATTATAAAAATACACAAGCTACATTTTTGTGTCCTTAAATAATTACAACTGGCAATCAAGCCAATTTTTCTCATATTTCTATTTATTTTCAATGCTTTAGAGCGTAGGGTTTAAAAACATTAGGGAAAGTTTATAAAGGGGTGGTAAGCATCTGGGTGTTATCCTGTAAGGAGGCAACCCAACAATTTCGAGAAGCTGCCTTACAGCTCTGAAATTGAAAAAAAGATCTTACGTGCAGCGTCCAATCTCTCTTGGTAGTTAATGGCAGTAGGACGTCACAGCTTCCCATCTCTGTCTGATCATGCAGTTCAACAAATCAGTCAAGGGTTCATGTCTAGACTTGTGATTATAATAATCTTTTAAGGCTTCATTTCTTTGTGATGTCATGATACAATGATACAAAAAACGTAATAAGGTCAACAAATTTTATTTAATGTATTTTCTAGCAACTTAGCTACCTGTAAAAAAAAACACATCCTAGTTGAAAATCTTCATCTTTACACATCTGAAATTAATCTTTTAACCTCTAAAACATATTTTTTCCTCGTTCAAAGTGAGGATAAAATAAAGACAATATTTTTAACATTTTATGCTCAAGAAGCGTAAAAAAGACGTAACCTCTTCTTTCTCCTCTAAAATGGTGCAAAATAAGAGGACAAAAGACAAAAGAGAGGAGAGCTTAATAGGGAATAAAAGATGAAATTTATTTCATCTCGGGCAACCATAATAGTTATCGATTTAAAAAAAATTTACTTTAATGCTATTCATATTTTATTTTCTATCAAAAATAAACCAATTTCATATTTTAACTTTTTTTCAAGGCTTAACTAGACTATCATAGATATTCATTTGGTCCACCTTTAAGGTATAACCTGAGAATTAGCCTGTCAAGGTCAAGAGGCGTGGCTATAGTGGCAACACTGTTTGCATTGGAATGAGCTTAAATTTTTAGGAGGGGGTGGTGACAACAGTCCTTGAGAACGTTGCCACATTTCTCATCACATATAGGTAACGATCATCGCCACGGTTCAAAATATATGAAAACAATTCAGAAAAATAGTCTAAAAAATTAGGCTTTAGTAAAAAAAAAAGTAAAAGAATCTGTTGTATAGTTTTTTTGCAATGCTAATTAACAAATTTAACATTGGAAGGATACAAAATTCTCATTTAAATAAATTAATTATAATTAAACCAACGGTTAAAAAATTCCTAAAAAAATTCAGAGCTAATTTGACGATTGTTGTGAGTCCACCAAATTAATTTGAAGAAAATCTGTTGTAGCGAATTTTTTCGTCCAAATTTCTCAGGTTAAGCCTTAAGACAAGTGGCTGTGGGTAAAACGTCATAAAATTTCACCACTGACATCAAGCTTCATGAAAAGTCTTTAGCTAAAGCGAGTTGTAAACATTGAGGAAAAAACTCATTTTATGGCGCACTTTCCTTCTGAAATTTTTATTTTATCACAAAAATAAAAAATAACTTAACTAAAACAGAATTTATGAACAAAATTAACTTAAATAAAAAGTCTGTTCTTTGTATTATGGTTATAATAAGAGTTAGCATATCAAAAATGAATCAAATATTCATCCAAGCTAGTTTTTAATTCTTAACAACTCTAGTTGAAAAATCACGTCTTCAACTCTTCCTTTACACGTCTATACCTAATCTTATTACCTCTAAAACACATCTTCTTTCCTTTTCACTCAAAGTGATGATGAAATGGAGACAATATTTATAATATTTTATGCTCAATATCATATAAGAGGAAAAAATACTTAATCTCGCCATTTTTCCTCTAAAATGGTGCAAAATAGGAGGGAAGGAATATTAGACTAGGGGAAAGCTTAATAGCGAATAACAGATTACCTTCAGCTCGGTAGTTTACAGCCTTTACACCTAAATGAGCTCATCATTAAAAACTGCATAATTCTACTTTATTTAAAAAAGAAAAATCTTGTTTTTCTTTATCTTATTTTTACAAGTTATAATAGAACATACTTATCATTGAAACATTTTTCTTATCATCAATAACACGATAATTATGTAATAATTATTAAATACAAAAGCGAGCAATTAGAACAATTTTGCGTTTTAAAAAGCATGACTCATGTGTTGGTCATTTTTAAGAGACTTAAAATACTAACACTATACCAAAGCTTGTACATTTTAAATTGTGCAATGTTCAAGAAGAAATATCCAGAGTTATATATTCAAAATGGTGAATTTCACTCTTATAATACTAGAAATAGAGATAAAATAGTTTTAGAAATGCATAATTTGAGTTTATTAGAAAAAAGTTCCGCTTACCAAACTGCCAAAATTTATGACTTTTTACCATCATGTCTCAGAGAAGTGGAAAATGAAAACTATTTAAAGAAAAATTTAAAAATATTCTTATAAATAAGGAAATGCATTCTGTAAAAATGTACTTTAATAAAAAGTTGCCAGAAGATATACTGTCCAATGTTATTTTTTAATTGATTGTATCTATTAGTCGTAATTGCATTTGATATTTTGATAATTTTATGACTTATTGTTTCACTTTGATGTTTTTGTGTTATGTAATTTCAATGTTATTATTAGGGATGACATATTTCATGTTGTACCTGTACAGCCAGTTGATTGAATAAATGAATTGAATTGAAATACAGGGTATACTTGTAGTCTAATTAGTATAATTTTTGAGGTGTGAAGAGAATATAAATATAACTGTATTGCATGTATATATTTATAACATATATATCGTTAATCCTTAAGCGAGAGGGTGCAATCTTTTTAGTTATAATATATTGGTATGCCTTATTTGTGAGTGCGAACGGGGGTGGAGAGAGAGAGAGAGAGAGAGAGAGAAAGAGAGAGAGAGAGAGAGAGAGAGAGAGAGAGAGAGAGAGAGAGAGAGAGAGAGAGAGAGAGAGGCGAGGTATGGAGAGAGAGGCGAGGTATGGAGAGAGAGAAAGAGAGGCGAGTTACGGGGAGAGAGAGAGAGAGAGGTACGGGTAGAGAGGGGGTAGCTAACCAGCTTACGTCAAGGGTGGGTTTCATTGCAACTCAAGAGCTTCGTAATCTGAAGAGAGGGGACTGCACTGCTAGAACGACCAATGCTAAATGTCGACAAACGTACGGGTCAACTTGTATTGTAAAAGTTAAAAATTATTACAAGTAGTAGTTTTTTATGTAATACAAAAAAAATATATATATGTATATGAAGGTTTTTATTAAATATATAATATACTATAATACAAATCATTATACTATATGATGACTTATAAAATGTAATAATGATACATTATTGATTTCATGTAGTATATTTTTGCTGATGTAGATTTTTTTTTTCGCCTTTGTTATATTTAATTAATATTATATCATTTGTACTTGATTATTTTTTTATGAATAATTTTTTTAATAATGTTGGAATTTATATATTTTACAGTATTGTTGTTATTTTCTTAAAATATTTATAATTGATATTTTTAACATAAATCTTATATAATTATAAAAAATTATGACTAACACAAATTGTTAAATATCTTAATTACAGTGAAAATTAATTAAATTTATGAAGATTCTATTCATCTCATTTGAATGCAATGGTAGAAATTTCAATATGTTAATCAATTAATTTCTTCTATGCAAGTATATATAGTATTTAATCTTTTCGCATCATAATTGATTCCCTACTGGGAAGAACATGCTGACATTACCCTAGTTTAAAATTTATGTCTTCAACTCATTCTTTACACGTCTAAACCTAGTCTTTTTACCTCTAAAATACATCTTATTTCCTCTTTACTCAAAGTAAGGATGAAATGGAGGCAATATTTCTAACATTTTATGCAGCTCAGTGAAAGGAAGGAAGAAATAATCTTGTCTTTTTCCTAACAAATGGTGCAAAATAGGAGAGAATTAGACGAAGAGAGAGCTTAATAACGAATAAAAGATAAAATTTATTTCAACTCAGGCTTTATTCGTCTAATAAATTTCATATCCATGAATTGTTTTAACGTCGTGAGCTTTATTTGTCATTCAAATAAAAATGTCCTTTTCAGCTATATTTTAACATGGCCAATCCGGACATTTTATTCAAAGTGTACAACAGAAACCTCCGTGTCTTACCATCAAACATGGAAGTCTCTGTGTGTATTATAATATATTATAATATATTATACAGTGTAGAAGCTGTGAAGTGAACCCTGGTTAAGAAATTTCATCTTCAACTCATCCTTAACATGTCTAAACCTAATCTTAAACGTCTTTTTACCTCATAAACACATTTTATGTCTTACTTGTTCAAAGTGAGGATGAAATGAAGATAATATTTTTAACATTTTATGCTCACTAAGAGGAAATAAGACGTAATCTCGTCTTTTTTCCCTTCTTTTTCAATTAGAAATAGTGCAAAATAGGAAAGAGAGCTTAAAAATTAATAAAAGTTTAAATTGTATATACAGTATAAAGTTGAGAGGGAAAATATTGGCAACCATATAGGCAAATTATCAACTGGACATTTGCCTAGTTTGAATGAGGAAACGTAGAAACTTCATTCAAAATTGTGATTGCCAGTTATTACTCGTAATAAATACACAATACGATCAAAAACCCTAAAATAACAAAGATGTGATTCAAGACCGTTTTAGAATAATATAATTTTTTTAAATTAAACTAAACTTATTCATATCTAGTAAAAGTGCTATAAAAAAGTGAAATATTATTCCATTTGTTAGTTTGTGACATATTTTGGAATTGTTTGCTTTACTTATGAATATCATACTTGTATATGAATATAAAAAAATTGTTGCAAAGAAAGTGTCACTTTTTCTTGTGTTTTCTATATTCATGTATGTTTTTGCACGTACAATACAACCTAAAGTCAACTCCTACCATATTTTGAAACGTTAACAAAGTTTACTCTTCGTTTTTTGCTTTTATTGACTGTTTTATTGATATAATGTCACAGTTAAAGTTGAGAAGTTCCGTAAGAAAATGATGACACCAACTTGTCTCTGTTAAAAACACATGTAATTAAGTCAGTATATACTGAGAGGAACTCATATAGGTTTTATTGCCCATACAGAGCTTACTTTGAACATATACCAACTTGATATCGGCAGCAACGTTTTTAATTGTCCATCATAACAATAGCAAAGAGCTTGCCATGCGGTATACCACGTAGCCCAGTTTCGGACCCCCTTAAGACATTTCGCACTTTTAACAATTTTTATCTGCCATATTAATTTAAGGTTCTTGAACATTCAAAAAAATTACAAACGTGCTTAATGGAATGTAGTTGTTAAGATCAGCATAATATTAGCTCCATATAAGAGCATCAGATCTCTTCGAGTAAAAAAAAAAATGTTTGGAGGGACATGATTTTTGAAAAAGTTCCGGTTTTGGATTTGACATGTTATTTAAACGGCGAGTGCATGCAATGAAGTTTTATTACAAATAAAAGAATAATAAAAAATGCCTGTTTTTATTCGTTTTTTTTTTTTTTAACCAGTAAAAAAAATATCAAGGTATTGAAGTTGTTATTTTCATGAAAAGGACGATGATTTGGTTAAGGTAGAGATAACGTCGAACAGCTGCTCGACGTAATCCCCTTTGATTAACATGTAAACCTTAGCAAATTGACAAAAATTCTGAAATTTTTTTGAGAGGCAGATATTAGTGCCTAAAAGCCATAGCAAAAGTTTCAAAAACATTTAACGAGCCGATTTTTTTAAATAATTTTTTTAGTTTGGCTCTCCATGGGAAAGCCCTATGCTGAAAATTAAAAAAATTAATTAAAAAAAATCGGCTCGTTAAATCGTTTTGAAATTTTTTCCATGGCTTTCAGGCACTAATATCTGCCTCTCAAAAAAATTTCAGAATTTTTGTCAATTTGCTAAGGTTTACATGTTAATCAAAGGGCATTACGTCGATCAGCTGTTCGGCGTTATCTCTACCTTAATGGGTTACAATTTTTTTTTATTTTTTTTTTCTCCCTATCGGAACCAAAACAAGGCTAAAATCCAAAAGGGGGCTGTGGACTGTACATACATTGTTGCAACCTGACGAGCGTGAACAGCGAGTGTATTCCAGTAGTTGAAAAATTGCATCTTCAACTCGTCCTTTATGCGTCTTTTTACCTCAAAACACATCTTAAATCTTCCTCACTCAAAATGAGGATGATATGAAGACAATTCTTCTAACATTTTATGCTCAAGAAGAGGAATGAAGACGTAACCTGGTCCTTTCTTTTTTTTTCCCCCCTTCTAAAATGGTGCAAAATAAGAGACAATGAGGCGATCTTAATAAAATCAACTCGGCACCTGAAGGTCAGGCAACCTGTTTGTCGGAAAATTCAAGCAGGTTGCATAAGAATATGATCAAACATGAAGAACATATTTGGCCGAGTTGATATAACTTTAATTTTTTATTCGCTTTACACGTCTCTCTTCGTCTAACTCCCTCCTATTTTGCACCATTCTCGAAGGATAAAGACTTAATTAGAATAGAATAATAATTGAATAATATCTTTATTTAAGCGATGCTTGTGACCATTCTTCCACATAAACTCTATACAGTAAAAGTTACATAATCAGAGTAAATTTGTTTAGCAAAACAATTCTTCTTACATTACAAAAATTTTAAGATTTCGTCCTTTTGAATTTCTTGCTGCAGATGAAAATATTTATGATACACTTGTTGAGCTATTTCATTCATTATAATAAACTTGCATATCACTTCGCTTATTTATCACATTGGAAATTATGTCTTCTTTCCTCTTGCTGAGCATAAAGTGTTAGAAATATTGTCTCCATTTCATTCTCACTTTGAACGAGGAAGAAATAATTAAGATGTGTTTTAGAGGTAACATGACGTAATAAGATTTGGACTAGACGTGTTAAGGTAGAGATAACGTCGAACAGCTGTTCGACGTAATCCCCTTTGATTAACATGTAAACCTTAGCAAATTGACAAAAATTCTGATTTTATTTTTAGAGGCAGATATTAGTGCCTAAAAGCCATAGCAAAAAGTTTCAAAAACATTTAACGAGCCGATTTTTTTTAATTAATTTTTTAGTTTGGCTCTCCATGGGAAAGCCCTATGCTGAAAATTAAAAAAAAATAATAATTAAAAAAAATCGGCTCGTTAAATCGTTTTGAAATTTTTTCTGTGGCTTTAAGGCACTATCTCTGCCTCTCAAAAAAATTTCAGAATTTTTGTCAATTTGCTAAGGTTTACATGTTAATCACAGGGGATTACGTCGAACAACTGTTCGGCGTTATCTCTACCTTAAGGATAAGTTGAAGACGAAATTTTTCAACTATGTGGTATTTTATAAATTAAAATAATATTAGAATATTAATTATATGAAATTACGTGATCCAGTATATATGAGCTCAATTATTTTACTTTTTACCGTGAATTGCATAATTATAATGATACGTTCCTCTCTTCTTTTGACAATACCTAATTACCTATAAATGTATCAATCCACATTGAACTATACATATTTTTTTAACTTTGACGAGCAAACAGAAGATGTGAGGTTCGATTCCCGGTCGAGCTGATCCCTCTTTTAAACATGGGGTCAAATGTCACGAAACGGGCACTTAACGCAGTAGTATATATGAGCATTTGATTCGTATAATTTCTGTTTTAAACTTTTCACCATTACATTTGCTATATACGGAACACATACTTACGTATTTGGGAGGTGACCGACCATCCTAACTAAGGTTTCCATGGTTCCCTCAGTCACAACCAGATGAATTCTGAGAGGTATGCCCCGGTTTGAAAGGGACCCACAAAATCCTAAAAGTCCTATAAGGTAGGATTCACAAAAAGACTGGAAGTCAAATTCAGTCACTTATGAACAGTGCCATACAATAGAAGCTTCATCAAGTCAGCTGATTTTGCGGTGTTTTCACCGTCCTATCTAAACCTATGTAAAAAAAAAATCGAAATTGATTTTTTAGCAACAAAGAAATATTTCGGAGGAAAAAAAGCTCTTGATTAATTATCAGAAGACTCCTTAATTAAAGGGAAGGGGTAGGTGATATTTTCAAATCAATAGTTGTAATAGTTAAAAAGAAAAAAAAATTTATAACATGGAGGCGTATGGAGAAAATTTTGAAACCTCTACAGGATTCAATTGGGGTGAATAAAGTTACAAAAATTCCACCTTTCCATCACTAATAACTGTTCATTCCAACTCGAAATTTCATAAATTCGATGAAGCAGATTTAAAGCTACAAACTTAATTATTATAATCATAAATTACAATGAACTTAATTAAAACTTATAACTGCCCTAAATATTATTAATAATAATAATTCTACGGATAACGTATAAAACAAGGTATTTTATGATGCAAAAATAAAAATTGCTATTGCATGTTAAAAAGTTCACTGATATAGTAAACCATGTTTGTGCATCAGTAAACTCATAAAGCAAACTTTTAACTATACATGAGATACTTCACCCTGTGGTATACTCTATTACAATTCCAAAACTAACAACACCATTTTTAACTTTTTATTTTTAAATAAATCTTTATTTAAAAATAAAACTATCATACTTTTATGAAAGTTTTTTACATGTTGAAACAAAATAGAACATGTAAAAACTCTTACTGAATTGTTATATCTTCAAAATAAATATTTTTTATTTAAGTAAAAATGGGGTAGTAAGTAAGTGGGAGGTATGGAGTAGTGCGTTTGACCGGGTCTCGTCAGATCACCGAAGTTAAGCAACGCCGAGCGTGGATAGTAGTTAGATGGGTGACTATTTTCAACAAAAACCATGCACGTTTTCCACCCATAGGTATATCGTTGCGTTTTTCGACTATGTGGTTCCCCTAGCTTTGGACCATTGCACTTCCGGTTCATTACCAAAGCTGTAGCGTTCATCCTGGCTGAGGTTTCCATGTTTCTCTCAGTCACACAGGCAAATGCTGGGATTGTTTGCAAGGCCGTGACCGTCCCCCTTCCAGAAGAACCCACAAAACGCTCAATTTAGGGTTTTGGAAGGTTCGAGTTTTCAAAGTAGTGTGTAATTAGTAATTAGAAGTATATACCCCATAGGTTTTTGTTAAAAAAATAAAGTTAAATTATGTTTTGTTTTATATTTTATAACAAAAATATGTTGTGATTTCGTATTACTTTATTTTATATTATGTTTTTTGTTCAATAATTTAATGATGAAAACTATTCAAAAGTTTTTAACATAGTTTTGAAGTACATGAGATTGAAATTCCTAGCAAGTATAAAATGTATTGTTCAGACCTGCATACCATCACCATTACTTGTACGCCAGCTTGCAAGCAGACGAACGTCTAGACCAGAATGAGGGAGGATTGTTTTTAATGCTAACATGAATATTCAATGGGCTTTCCTATCTTTCTCTCCCGTTCAAATGGTGAAAAGGGATCTTGTATGTAATACTAAAACATAAGAACTAGAAGGAAAAGAAAAACCTTTCGATGTATATATATCCGAGACATTTCAAAAGACTACTGCGTATGTATATAACACGACAAAGGTTCGTCACTTTAAATAAACTTTTTCTCTATATATTCATTTTCTTATACTGCTTTCTATTTCCTTTATATTTTTTGTATATACTTTTATTGAAACTTCAATCTTTTTCTTACAATACGCAACTATAGAAAAGTTTTAGATAAGTCAATATAGGAGCTACAGCTCCTGAACTATAATATAGTTAATTACATTATAAAACATTACAAATTACATAAAAGTCTTAAAGCTCTAAAATACAATCTTTATTTTATAGTTTTAAATTTAAATACAAACAATTACAATAAAATTTGTAAGCTGCAGGAACATAAAATTAACCACAAACATAAGCTGATTACTTTAAGTTCATTTTTTAATTTAGATTTAAATTAAATTATTTTTATTTCTTAATAAAACCAGAGTCAAAATAAATGTCATCTTTTATTCGCTATTAACCTCTCTCCTTGTCTAATTTCCTCCTATTTCGCACCATTTTACATGGAAAAAGACGAAATTACGTATTTTTTCTTCTGTTAGAAATAATTGTCTCCATTTCATCCTTACTTTAAGTAAAGAGGAAATAAGATGTGTTTTAGAGTAGAAAATATGAGGTTCATGCTTGTAAAGGATGAGTTGAAGGCGTCAATTTTCAACTATAGGCTGAGTTTCATTTCTGCTTTTTACAAAACTCTTGGAGTTTACAGTGACATATATTGCCAATTTGTTTATGTTTTATGAGATTGTATAATTCTTACAAAGCTGATCAAGCAGATGCACTTCAAAATTTGCCATGGCGAGTTCAAAGGCCTTTGCAAATCAATTCAAGGGGCCCGATTTCGAGATCTTAATCAACTAAAATTCATCCTTAAATGCTTAAAGTTTAGACAACAATTGATAAAAGTAAGTGACAATTAATATATAAAACAACTTATTATTTGTCACTTAAGATTCTGCAGGCTGAATCTTAATTATTCAATTCTTCAACCTCGTTAGCTGGTAAAAGAAAAAATGCAATATTAGTCCAAACGTTATGCAAAACAATCAATTATATTTTTGGCAGAAATTTAACTTGATAATTATTATAGCACATCAAAATTGGGATATTTTTCAGTCTTTAAGCGCATTTATTGTACGCTGCTGTTTTGCTTACAAATTTCACCTCCGTTTAGAGAAATTACTTATAATTTTACATAAAACGTACGCTTTCTATTTTACTCATGCAGCAGCGTTACCGATAACAAAATCTCTATATACAGTATATACGTTCAATAATTTTATGCATTGTAAAAGGACAGAAATGAATATATACATTTTACGCCTCTTGCCTCGTTCTATAATTTGTTTTAATCAAACCACAATTGAATACTTGTACTTACTAATTAACTAATTGCTCACTAAGAAGTAAGTTTGAAACCCTGAACCTTCCGAAACCCTTAATAACTGAGGAGCGTTTCACGGGCTCATCGGGAACGGGGGCAGCCACAGCCTTGCAAACTATCCCGGCATTTGGAAGCTTGCGACTAAAGGAAACGTGGAAACCTCAGCCAGGATGAACGCTACAGCTTTTTTCAATGAACTGGAAGTGCAATGGTCCAAAGCCAGGGAAACCATATAGTGGAAAAGTGCAACGATTTACCCCTGGGTGGAAAACGCGGTTTTCGAGGCGAGAAAAGCGCACTTGCAGTAAAACCGTAAGGCAGCCATATTGGCTGGAAAAGAATCGCTTTCCCGCGGCGATGTAATCGCGTTGCGATTTTTCCTCGCCATTATGGCATCCATATATATAATATATGGTTTTACTGCACTTTTCTTGCCCCGCTAAGCCTCGCTCGACTTCGCTCCATGAAAAAGCACTTTTACCCGTGTTTTCTGTGGGCCTTTATTTACTTCATGATAATACGAAATCCTCCCACCCAAAAATGTCTGCGTTCATTTTGATTCTTTATGGTGTGGGTCGTAATTCGTGACTCGGTTCTCATTATTTTTAGCTTACAAACTATAAATACAGAAATCAATCACAAGAAATCTGACATTCTCATTTGAAGATTTAATCTCCTTCTTAGTGAGATTTGTGCTCTAGATTCATGCTAGAGGCAATTATTGGTGCTAATCTAGAGAGCGTTTAAAGCTAAACCGCTGCCAGGCTACACAGCTAGCACACCGGAATAAGAGAGAAAACCGAGTGCTCAACTCGTCGTACTTAAATGAAACCATTATACCGAGCTGGAAGAATGGTCATAACCACCAGCCTTTTTACACCACATTTCTTAAATACATGCCAGATTGTTAATTAAACTTTTTTTAACATGTAATTTACATATTTTTTTTTTAAATTATACGTTCATAAAATAAAATTATGACTTCAAATTATGTAATCAATAAATAAAATATTCCTTAATTGAAAAATTACGTCTTCAACTCATCCTTTAAATGTCTATAATCTAATCTTTTTACCTCTAAAACACATCTTATTTTTTCCTCGCTCAATGTGAGGATGAAATGGAGACATTAATATTTCTAATATTTTATGCTCAATAATCGGAAAGAAGAGAAGAAGACGTAATCTCGTCTTTTTCCATTTTTTTTTTCCTCAAAAATGTTGCAAAATAGGAAAGAATTAGACGAGAAGAGAGCTTAATAGCGAATAAAAGATGAAATTTATTTCAACCCGGGGTGACTTCAAATGGTTCAAATCAATAAATAAAACATTAAATTAACTTAATCAACAATTTATTAGAGGTATGATGTGCTGCAAAAAGGTACAAAATTAAAACCAATGTTTATAAATTTAATCAGGGTAAAAGTTTGAAACAACAACAACAATAACAAATAATTAGGAAAGAAATTAAAGTGTATTAATTTCATATTGAAAGAAAAATCCGATATAAATTTTCTTTCAAAAAAAAAAAAATAAATAATGAGTAATTTCGCTCGAATTAAGAAAATAACACTTTGTTGTTTTTAGTAATAAACAGCATTTCATCTATAAGGAACAATATTATGAGCCCTAGTTGAAGAATTACGTCTTCAACTGATAATTTACACGTCTAATCTTATAATAATAATCTTAATATTACTTTTTTTTCCTCAGCACTTCTTATTTCTTCGTCGCTCAAAGTGAAAATGAAATGGAGATAATTTTCTGCAATTTTATGATCAATAAAAGGAAAGAAGACATATCATCATCTCTTTTTTCCTCAAAGATGGTACAAAATAGACGAAAATTAGACAAACAGGTACGTTAAAAGTAGAAATTTATTTCAACTTTGAAGTACTGTACTAAATTAATTGTTCCAATAAGCCATGAAATTTTAAATAAACAAAACTGAAGGTTTAAGAGACACCACGCGTTCATATCAGTGCAAAATTGTCAATAGGTTTGTTCGTAAATATCAGAAATAATCGATTATTATATCGATGAACCTTCTGTAAATGGAACATAAGGATCATCTATAATAATAATCGATTATTTCTGACTGTGTATTTACGAACAGATCTAATGTTGATTTTGTTAGTAATGGTCAAATTAAGAAATTTGAAATTGAGAGAGAATTCTATCTAGATACTTAAGTCTCCTAGCTACTAAAGTATATATGAGCATTAAAACATTTTGCTGCAGTAACCGGATATTAAGCCGTTACGGCAGAAGCTTGCTGAGATGAACTTCCGATTCGTTCTCTACACTGTAGATATATTTACTTACTCATTCTGGATGCGAAGGTGGTAATGCAGTCCTCACTAGCCCCTCCTACCTCTACTTGCCACTTCTTACCCCCCCCCCCCCCCAATGGGTGCCACTTGGCTGGCTGGCATAAGCTTCATCTATAATATGACTTGAGTACAAGACTTTAGTATCGGTTACACTTAAGTTCCTGTATTCCTGTATAGATGTCGCGATCGGGACTTCCATATTTTAGCTCGCATTTCAATGGTTCAAATCTATCAGTTTTTTTGTTATGTCTTTTTAATTTCTTAAATTTACTCTAGAAACTCTAAATTTACGAAAATATGAAAAATATGAAATTAATGTAAGCCGGGCACTTGACGCTATTCTGATATTCGTAATCGGATGGTCGTAACTTCGATCCCAGCCATGAACAGACAAACTTTTCACAAGTAGCGGTTGCTAAAGAACACCCACTCGTGCATTCGAGAGGTGATTGATGACATCCTCCATCAATTGCCAACCATCCTGACAAAGGTTTCCATGGTTTCCTCAGTCACAACCAAGCGAATGCTGGTGGGATGGATTGCTTAGGCCATGGCCGGGAGCCCCGCTTTGGAAGGGACCCACAAAAGTAGGGTTTACAAAAAGCCGGGAGGTTAAATTCAGTAACTTAATTGTGGCCAATACCCTGTACTATAGGTTTCAGTTAAAAAGCAAAAAAAAAAAAAAAAAAAAAATGTAAATAATTTTATATTTTGTGACTTCAGTCGTTCGTAGTATAGACATCAACATGACTCCCTAGTTGAAAAAATAAGCCTACAACTCATCCTTTAAGGCGGATTCACATGGCGATTTCTATCATGTGGCGCGATGCGAATAATGCGCACTTGCTGAGACATATATTGGCGGCCATATTTGGCGATTAAAAAAAAGAACATCGCAATTAACGTGATTTCGCTGCCGCAACCTGGCGAATTCGCTCGCCGCATAGGATTTCACAGCTTTTGTGACAAAATCGCGTCGCATCGCCGTTGTCGCCATCTGAATCCGCCTTTACACGTCTAAACGTAATCTTTTTAACTCTAAACACACTTTATTACTTACTCACTCAAGTAAGGATGAAAAAGAGACAACATTTCTAACATAAGAGGAAAGAAGACGTAATCTTGTCTTTTTCCCTTGGAAATGGTGCAAAATAGGAGGAAAAACGACGAGGAGACACGTTAGAAGTGAAATTAAAATTATTTCAACTCTGACTTAAGTCACGCCTATACTTAAGTCAAACTGAAGTATAGAAGGGGCACCCTCCTAGCTGCGTGTTGTAACTTGTGTTTGACGGTTCGTCATTCGGTCCGGAGATAGAAAGTTTTCAAGCGAACTGTCAATCAATCTTTAGAAAAACTTGTCAAAGTGCTTCAAAATTCAAAACATGTGGGTCCATTACTATCAAATATTTGCAAATAGGAGTGCGTATAGAATTAAAATATTTGTTGATTATTTATGTAAATTACTTTTAATTTCACTAAAACTTTATATAAATAAGGATAATGATATTTTAATTACACTCAAGTATAACTTTATGATTCTTTAAAATTAAATTATTTATATAAATTTATACAAATTTGTATTTGCATAAAAAAAAAACGTATATTTATATATTATTATAAGTAACAATAATAATTATGTGAAACGATTCACCAAGAACGGGTTGAAATAAATTTCATCTTTTCTTCGCTATTAAGCTCGCCTACATATTTTATCTTTTTATTTTTTCACCATTTTAGAGGAAAAAATAAGGTAAAAGACAAGATTAAGTTTTTTTTCTCCTTTTTTTGAGCATAAAATATTAAAAATGTTGTCCCGATTTCATCCACACTTTGAGCGAGGAGGAAATGAGATGTGCTTTAGGGGTAAAATTACCGTAAAAAGATTATGTTTAGACGTGTAAGGGATGAGTTGAAGACTTAAATTTTTATTTAGGGTAATCACTAACCGCGGTTAGTGTCGATGACTCACTAACTGAGATACCTGGATATCTTCTTTTGTGAATTGAGTCCAATTATTATTATTAGGTATTATTAATTATAACTAATTATTATCACTGGGAGTTTTGTAATAACTGTGTAAAACATGCAGATAGAAAGAGAAGAGACTGGTTCGACCAATTAGCAAGTGCACGTTTTATAAAATACGTAATTGTAGACACACCATATATATACGCCGACCACGCCTCCTTGATACACGCAAGCAAACTCAGTCTGACATTTTAATCCGTTTGTATTCTGTGACTGAGTTGTCTGTGGTTTGGTCAGACTTCTAAAGTAAATTAAATAAATTTTTGGTGTGAAATACAGCGTGTCTACCGCCAGTAGACGTGTTAGCAACGACGGCAATCTACGTTCATATGACGGTGTTTTAAAGTAAAGTACCAATCAGGAAAAAAGTTGAATTAATATTTTTTTTTAATAGTTCAAGTGGTCCTCCATATCAAACCGAAATCCAAAAGATTCTATCTCACATAGGTTTGCAAGAAAAAAAATCCAAAGTCAGAGTGAACGCTTCGCTTAATATGGGGCCTTACCTGACAAAACACCCTCAAATATCTCGAAAAAATACACCATTAGATGGTAGAAAAAAATATAGCAATGTTCTATGATGAACCAATTAAGTTTTAACCAAAAATCGATTAAAACATGGATTCGAGCCAAAAATTTTTAATCGTTTTTTTGGTTAATGCTTGGGTCATGGAACATTGCTATATTTTTTTCATACCCCCTAACGATGCATTTTTTTTTTTTAGATATTCGAGGGTCAGGTAATGCCCCATGTTAAGCCACGCGTTCACTCAAACTTTGGATTTTTTTTTTCTGGCAAACCTATGTAAGATAGATTTTTTTGGGGTTTCGGTTCCATATGAAGGACCACTTGAACTATTTTTAGAAAATACTAACTCAACCTTTTTTCCTGATAGATACTTTACTTTAATATACGTATATATATATATATATATATATATATATATATATATATATATATATATATATATATACTGTATATATATATATATAATATATATATATATATATATATATATATATATATATATATATATATATATATATATATATATATATATATATATATATATATATATATATATTAGTAAAGTTGACGACGCTTCATAAGAAAAACATTATCCATCGTCAACGGATCGTATAAAATACCACCATGTGAAGGTAAATTTAAAGGTAGATTGTGATAGCGCAGTATTGACTGGTTCTCATTAGATTACTGAAGTCAAGCAACGTTCAACGTGGTTGGTACTTGGATGGGTGTCCATTTAAGTAAAAATTATTTTACCATCTCGATTTTCCCCTTTTCACCCAGTACATTGATGCACTTGTGTGTGGTTCTCCAGGCTTTGTATGGACATTACTTTAGTCAAGGTAGAGTCGACTTATTGCTCCAGTCAGTACAAAATTTCTCCAGTTTCGTCTTACATCCAGCACTTTTGACCTATAAAACACTTATTCCAAGTACAAATTTGGTACTGAAAAAAGAGAGTCAAAAAAAGTACAAAATATTGACTCTCTTTTTTCAGTAACAAATTTGTACTTGGATTAAGTGTTTTATAGGTCAAAAGTGCTGGATGTAAGACGAAACTGGAGCAATTTTGTACTGACATAAAGTACTGAAAACAATTCAGCGTCTAAAAATTTAGTGTGGGTGTCCGTCCTGACTGAGAGGTTTTCCCTCAGTCTCACCTATACCATCAGAAATGAAACCATATTAATATATTCCTTCTTGTTTTTACAGGGTCCAAAAGTACATATAACAAAATTAATAAAAATGCATTATTTTAGATGCCCAATAACAAATAAATACCTCACAGTATCCAAGATGCAGAATAAAAAATAAAACTCGCAGGTTTTCATAAATTAGCATAAATTTTAAGTCTTTCATAGTAGTATATATTTTTGGGATTCCCAAAGAGTCATGTGAGAGCATGTACCGAAGGGTGTTTAAAAAGTGTCAATGGGTGACGTCATAAAATAAATTGACATCATGATAAGAGAAACAGCATCAACTGAAATTATCACTTCAAATATACAATGCCGATACAATGTAAACAAAACACTTTTGAAAACCCCTTATGTACAGTACAGTCAATAGCAAAAAAAAAATAAACCAACAATGGTCCTTTGTTGTCACGGTACGAAATTCCCTCCTTCTAGTTTATCACGGCACTCTATGCATTTTCGCTCCATCAACGATGTCGCTTGATTGGTGAGTGGGCGGGCTTAGTGGAGAGTGCGATTAACAGAGCAAGAAGTTAAACTTTTTACCGTGACAAGCTAGTTCACATTGGGGGACATTCACAAAGCACTTTAACCCCCACTTTAGCCCCGATTTTTAACCCTGGTGCTAAACATGGTACTAAACCAGGGGCTAACCATGTTAAGCTCATAGTTTAGCACCATGTTTAGCACCAGGGTTAAAAATCGGGGCTAAAGTGGGGGTTAAAGTGCTTTGTGAATGTCCCCCATTAAGTTACGGATCCGTTGACGACGCCTCGTAACAATATCTGCATGCAGTCTCGACTGTGGATCCGTACTAAACAGTCATATAAACGAAGTGATTGTAGGGCCGCGTCTCATTTAAAGAATGCGAACTAAAAGTGTATACACTTCAAACACTAATTTAGTATAAATACTTATTTTAAATGAGACAACTTTACTGTACACTAGCGCCAACACTTCGTAGTGTCAAAAGTTGGAAACATTTGCATCAGCTGATCAATGTTAAAAAATTTAGTGTCTGTGTTAGTGTTTGAAGTTGCTATTTCAAACACTAAATACTAGACCCTTCAAACCCTTCAAATACTTGAACACTTGCGCTAATTGAGACAACAGTTAGTGTCAATATGGCGTCAACACTTCAAAAAATTGACAATCGATAATGTGTTTAGTGTGCATTTTCGTGGATTGGCATTCATTCTTGGTTTCTGCTATTGACTGTATACAATGTATACATCGGTCTGTATAATATATTGTGTCTGTCTGCGTCAGCTGTGACCTCCCAGCATGCTTTGCTGCATCTTGCAATTGTTCTCCGCGACGCTGGCTCAGGACATAACATGCAGTCTCAGCAATCTACCAGCTGCACTGCATTTTCCAAGCTATAAAGTGGCGACGTAGCGATTTTAAAGAACTCACATATACACATCGGGACACTATGGATGTTAAAGAGCGTTACTTAGAGTCTATGGAGTTATGGTGAACTAGGACTTTATCAAACCAAATTTGGAAATTTCTATACTTACTAATTACTCACAAGTCTGTCCATAGTTGAAAAATTACGTTCAACTCATTCTTTACACGTCTAAAAGCGGATTCACATGGCGATTTCCAGGCTGCGACGCGACGCGAATAATGCGCACTTGCTGTAACATCCATTGGCGGCCATATTTGGCGATTAAAAGAAAAAGAGCATCGTTAATTAACGCGATTCCCAGCGAATTCGCCGCCGCATAGGATTTCTCAGCTTTTACGTCAAAATCGCGTCGCATCGCCGTTGTCGCCATCTGAATCCGCCTTAAAGGTGGATTTTCATGCATGGGTGGCAACGACGACGCGGTGCGATTTGACGTAAAAGCTGGGAAATCGTATGCGGCAGCGAATTCGCCGGTAATCGCGTTAATTACGATGCTCTTTTTCTTTAATCGCTCAATATGGCCGCCAATGGATGTTACAGTAAGTGCGCATTATTCGCGTCACAGGCTGGAAATAGCCCATGAAAATCCGCCTTAATTAAACCAAAGAAGAAAAATTTAAAATTTTACTTCTTTCTATAAACCTAATATTTTACCTCAAAAACGCGAATTATTTCCTTCTCGCACAAAGTGAGGATAAAATGGAGACAATATTTCTAACATTTTATGCTCAATAAGAGAAAAAGAGAGCGAAATCTCGTCTTTTTCCCTTTTTTTTTTCTCTAAAATTGGAGGGAATTAGATGAGGAGAGAGCTTAATTAATAACGAATAAAAGATGAAATTTATTTCAATTCGGGGAAAAATCGAACCTTCCGAAACCCTAATTTTAATATTTCGCGAGCTCATTGCGAACTATCAAGGCTTTACAGTCATCCGGAATCATCCATACCGGCATTTGCCTATATATGATTAAAAGAAACGTGGAAACCTCAGTAAGAATGACGCTATACAACTTTTGTCAATGAACCTAAAGTGCAATGGTTCAAAACCAGAGGAACCACATGATGCAAAGGCGCAACGATGCATTTCCTGCATGGGAAACTTGTTTTTTGTCGAAAATTGTCACCCATCCAACTACTTATCACGCTTGGCGTTGCTTGACTGCGGTGAACTGACAAGATGTGGTCAAACGCACTGCGTCCCACCTCGATTTTGGGAAGGCTAGACTAGGTGCTTGTCTTATAAATTGCATCTTTTATTTCTCAGAGCTGCAGTGCCAGAGATAACGTTTGTGCTGTTCCGAGGTGTCATTACACAGACTTTATGTTTTGAACTTACTCACACAAGATTGCTTCACGTACGATCAATATACTAACAGTAAGATAAACAGTATTACCTTAAGATTTATAATTCAGTGTAGTCTCAGGATATCATGTGCCAATATTTTTATGACAGAATCGATAACTTATTAAAATTATTCTGAAATATTATGATCTCCTCTAATCACAGGGGAAATTTTTTCAGCAAATTCCAATCAGAAAATCATTATAAAAACCTTAGTTAAACAATTTAGTCTTCAACTCATCCTTTACACGTATATAATAAATCTAATCTTATAACTTTTTATCTAAAAACAGATCTTATTTCTTCTTTGCTTAAAATGAGAATGAAATGGAGACAATGTTTATGAAATTTCATGCTCAATAAGAGGAAAGAAGACGTAAACTCGTAATTTTTCCTCGTTTTCTTTGGAAACGATGCATAATATGAGGAAAAAGGACTAGGAAAGACGTAAAAAGTGAATGAAAGATGAGAATTATTTTAACTTGGGGGTTATAGATCTTATGGAAGGTTTCGGTGATTAATTCCATGCCCCCTTCCTCCAGCTGATAAAACCCAGCAGTGAGCAATTAGATTATAATAATAATCCACACAACCTCGCAGTTTGAAATTTAACTTCCCCATAGTCTGTTGTGCCGTGCTATTTGGCACGTAATAATTAGGCATATTGCGCAAGGTCAGCAAAATATTGAGCTTTTCAATAATTAAATTGTCAGTCCAAATTTTAACATTTCCTAAGCTGTTCTTTCTTGTCAATTGTAAAAAATATAACCCGAGTTGAAATAAATGTCATCTTTATTCTCTATTAAACTCTCTCCTCGTCTAATTCCCTCCTATATATTTTGCACCATTTCAGTGGAAAAAAGAGGAAAAACGTCTTCTTTCCTATTATTGCATGAGCATAAAATGTTAAAAATTTTGTCTCCATTTCATCCTTACTTTGAGCGAGTAGAAAATATGATAAGTTTTTGAGGTAAAAAGATTAGGTTTATACGTGTAAAGGATTTTTCAACTAGGGCAAGGACTATATAGCAATCCATCTCAGAGGCAAATATTTACGTAGTTGTGACTGAGAAAAACATGGAAACCTCGGATAGGATAGTCGGATGCGATAAATCTCTCCCTGATGCACTAGTCATGGAAAATTTCAGCGGTGCCTGGGATCGAACTCACGACCATCTAATTACAAAGCGGAGACTGCGTCTAGTGTTCTTATCAATTATTTCAAACATAAAATTATTATTAATTATAATTTTTATGATATTTTTACTAAAAAAATGTAATTACTCTAAAAACAAATGCTACTAATGATTCAAGTTTATAAGTTGAATTTATCAACAAGTGTTTCTCCAAGTAAGTTTATAGTTATACCGGTACAAGTATAAACTTGTTTATCTCAGAAAAACAGCATGAGCAAGTCAACATCGGATCTGTTGTAATTTAACTCTTTATTATTCTTGCTGTTGCAGAAGATACAGTTTCTTCTCTATAATAACAGTAATCTATTTTTATATAATTATTGTCATTCTGCAAGAAGAACTCGCTTCTAAGTGGCAACAATAAAAATGTAATCAGATCCAATAAGTCCAGTTATACACTTCACGCAGTATATTTACATAATTTATGCGTGGCGCAGTGCATTGACCGGTTCTCGTTAGAACACCGAAGTCAAGCTACGTCGAGCTGCTTAGTACACTGTTATTAGTGTTAAAGAGTTAAGCTGGCGCTGTGTTTAGTGAAAAAAAAATATACATTCCTTTGTAAATAATGGTCCTTAATATTTCCGCTTTGTATCTCTCGAATTGAAATAATTTATCTTTTGGTCACTTTAAAGTCTATCGATCCTGGTATTTTCTCCTCCTATTTTTCATCATTTACGAGGGAAGAAACGATCGAGAAACACAAAATTACGTATTTTTTCCTGTTGGAAAAGTTGTCACAATTTCATCGCCAATTTGAGCGAGAACGAAATAGTTTTTATATTTGATGCAAAAATACAAAATAAGATTAGAGTTGGACGCATAAAGGATGAGTTAGATACATAATTTTTCAAAGGATTAATTTTTTTTTTAACTGCAATTTTCCTGTGCTATTGACGGCAACTTCAAAGTCCCCCGAAAGTCTTATTAAAATAATTTCTGACATTCATTCATAAAATGATTAGATCGTAGACTTTATTCATTCCTTGTTTTGTATGCCTCAATACGTAATTTAAGACGAATATGGTGACAGTCAAAGACGTACGTACATGGATTCAGCACTCAAATACAAAATATTATTTCATATCGATTTTTATACGTATAAAAAAAATATATATGTGAAAAAATATCCACATTTTTAATGATCTTTTTTTAGTATGCAGACTTGTACAGTACATACTTACGGCGTACTTGTTCATTTTTTCACGAATCCTCTCCACCCATTATCAAATATATATAGCAATATAACACTTGCATCGAACTTATAGTTAATAACTTTACACAATTAAATCATTTGATTTTTTTCTTCATTTTAAATAATATTATATAAGTTATTTCGGCTGCAATGCACGAAGAAAGGTCCCTCACTAATCACGATTAGCATCAACCTAAACCAATCCCGTGTTGAAATATTTTTCATATTTCATTCCGTTTTTACGTCTCTTTCTTTTTTTCCCCTCGTATTTTGCACCATTTTCGAGGAAAAAGGACGAGATTACGTCTTCTTTCCTTTTGTTGAACATAAAATGTTTGAAAAATTATTTCCATTGCATCCTCACTTTGAGCGAGAAAGAAATAAGATAATGCGTTTTTGAGGTAAAAAGGCATTATTTGATTAGGTTTGGAGTTTAGACGTATATAGGTAGAGATGAGTTGAAGATATAATTGTTCAACTAGGGAGTCAACAATTATCACAAATATTAAAAACGTACGTAATTAGTAGGTAATTATAGAATTTTTGAATTTAAAAGTGTGTTTATATATATGGCGTTTTTTCTGTTAGTATGTTGTGAAGGTGTCAATTTATTTATATTTTTTAGTGTGTTGATTGAGATTTTGACGTGATGTATGTTGTCTTGTACAACCTTTACCTTCGAAATAAAATTATTATTATTGTTGTTTAATGTACCCTATATAGTTGAAAAATTACGACTTCAAGTAAAACACGTAGACACGTTAGTGCTACACGTCTAAACCTAATCTTTTTACCTCTAAAACTACCTTATTTCTTCCTCGCTTAAAGTGAGGGTGAAATGAAGACAATATTTCTAACAGTTTATGCTCAAGAAGAGGACAAAATACGTATTTTAATAGCGAATAAAAGATGAAATTTATTTCAACAAGGGTTATATAATTTAAAAATGTATTTAATGTAATTTATCTTGTTAGCAGGTTAGTTTTATATAATCCGGAATTCTATGCAATATATAATGGTAACGGTCAGAAAGCAAGCAGATAGTGGCTTGATGTATATATCATGAGTCTCATTAGGGACCTTAGTTAGACCCTAACTAAAACCCGGTCTTGAATCCCACAGGAAATTTTACTTCCGTTGTTAGATCAATGCTTTGGTCATTATTGACCATCTCTAAATTTCCGCTTTTCACTTTGATTTGTGTTTTAGTCTGTGTAGTTACAACATTGACCGTTTTGTATAATACGTACATATAATAGACGTGTTCGTACATACATGTAGAGCTCTATCAGAACTTGCTCTTCATATAATATATGTACATATTAATTTAAATATTTCTATATCTACATATTCATCCAACTATATGAATTCAATTGTAATGTTCATTTGATAACTTGAATTAATATTTGAATTCTAATAGTCATTTGTGCAACGGGGGGGAATGAATCGCTTCACTTGTATTTATATAACTATGTATTTATTAATATAATGTGATAAATTATTTGTGTAATGCAATTTTATGGAAATATAGACGGAAAAGTATTTATTTTTTTTATTCGTTTTAACCATTAAATACATGAATATAATATAGCTATTAAGTCCGAAAAATTGCATCATTTTTGCTCATTTCCGCTTTCGGTTACGGGTTGAAAGATTTGAAAAGCAACAATTTCCTTGCTTAACCTGAGGTTTGAAAGACTTTTTCTTTATAATCAAACCATAATTGGATACTTGTACTTACTACTTAGCTAATTACTCTATAAGTTTGAAACTACAAACTTTCCGAGAAACCCTAACTTGAGCATTTCGCGGGTTCTTCGGGAACGGGGGCCTTGCAATCCATCGTGGCATTTGCTTGCGACTGAGGGAAACGTGGGAACCTCAGCCAGGATAGACGAGTACAGCTTTTGTCAATGAACCGGAAGTTCAATGGTCGAAAGCCAGGGGAACCACATAGAGGAAAAGCGCAACGATTTACCCCTGGGTGTGAAACATGGTTTTTGTTGAAAATGGTCACCCATCCAACTACTAAACACGCTTGGCGTTGCTTGACTTCGGTTATCTGACGAGACCCGGTCATGCGTACTGCGCCCACACCTCTCACAAGTTCTTATAGACCATGTAGGACTATTATACTCAATCCACACCAATTTTTGAGTATTTCCTATTCTGATAAGACGATTTATGCGTTTTCCACCTGAATTATGGTAGTTAAATTTATTGGTAGTGTAATAGAAAGTAATACATTAGAAGTTGATAGGTTAAAACGACATTTCAAATTGAAATAAGTCTTTATTAACTTTCAACGAATTTCCTCGTCTTTTTTCCTCTAATTCTGCATCATTTCCAAGAAAACAAAGGGTTGAAGACGAGATTACGTCTTTTATCCTCTTATTAAGCAGGAAATGTTAGAAATATTGCTTCACTTTGAATAAATAAGAAAGCTGATGTGTTTTTCATTTTTCAATTAAAAAGTCGTAACTAGATTAGATTTAGACGTGTTGCGAGGGTAACAAATTTCAACTAGGAATTGCTTTTAAAACTGTAGTTTACTTGTTTATATATTTAACGTTGTACTAGCAAACAGACTTTATTTTGCTGTGCAGCAGTGCTATGTTTAAACTGCAGTACTGATATTTTATTACGTACATAAATTGAAGCAAAGCGACTACTTGCTATTTTAGTGTGACAATTCAATGCTTTTATTTTTAGCGTAATATAGTACCTCACTGATATTATCAGGTTTAGTATGATCTTTTAAAGTTAACACCACAAAATAATTAGTATTTTCTAAAAATGGTTTCAAAGTTTCCTTTATTTTTTAACAAAGAATTTAAGTCGTGAACAAATACATCTCATACTTGTAAAAAATTGTTGTATTTTTTTCATTTCACTATATATGTATTATTATCGGTGTATTTTTAGAGTAAATCGAGGGTCTTTATCAGTTAAAGAAAGCCTCATCTTAAACAACATGTACATACCTGAGTTGAAATAAATTCAATCTTTTACTCACTATATTAAGCTCTCCTCGTCTAATTCCCTCCTATTTTGCAGCATTTAAAAAAAAAAAAAAAAAAAAAAAAGAGGGAAAAATACGAGATTACGTATTTTTTCTTCATATTGAGCGTAAAATTTTAGACATTTTGTCTCCATTTCATCCTCGCTTTGTACGGGAAGGAAATTAGATGTGTTTTTGAGGTAAAAAGACGTTATAAGATTAGGTTTAGACGTGTAAAGGATTAGTTGAAGACGTAAGTTTTCAACTAGGGCACTTTAACTTTGGATTTTTTTCTGGAGAAGCTACGTGAGGTGGAATTTTTTGTTTGATTCGGAGGACCACCTTAACAAAATTTTTAGAAAACACTAAGGGGAATTCACAAAGTCTTAAAGCCACATTTAGGGCTCGATAATTTCAGACCAGAAATTTTGGGTCTAAAAAGCATGCCTAAAATCGGGCTTTAAATGATCGAGCTCTAAATGTGGCCTTAGGGCTTTGTGAATGCCCCTTACTAAGTCTCTTTAAGGGGCATTCACAAAGTCTTAAGGCCACATTTAAGGCTCGATAATGGACAACATACATGAAATTTTTTTATTGCAGAAATGAATAGAGGGTACCAAATTATGCTACTCTGAATTTTTTCAGATATTTTTGAGACCCAGAACTATTTTTAAATAATTATTGAAAGTGCGGCCACGCCCCCTGGAAGCGTCAATAGGCGTCCAGTCTATATCCTTTTTATTAAGGCTGCAGGGGTGCCAACTGAAATCGCATGACTTTCAATAATTATTTAAAAATAGTTTCGGGTCTCAAAAAAATCTGAAAAAATTCAGAGTAGCATAATTTGGTACCTTCTATTCATTTCTGCAATAAAATTTTTTCATGTATGTTGTCCATTTAAAGCTTGATTTTAGACGTGTTTAGGCCCAAAATTTCTGGTCTTAAATTATTGAGCCTTAATTGTGGCCTTAAGGCTTTGTGAATGCCCCTTTTTGTTAGCTCTACATGAAGGATGGCTCTCAGTTATTTACGTTCTCGCAACTGGTTTCCTTTTTTGCCATAAATAAGTGCATGGCATTCAAAATCAAGATACAAGTTTAAGATAGAGACTAAATTCATAATTATGAATTATGGACGGAAAACGGAAATAGAGCTTTTGTGAGAAAACCACCCCCTTGAATTTGCTTAAACCATAAGTGACTCAAACCATCTTGACTTTATATTTTATTATATTCTTTTATAGAATATATTTTATGACTCTGACAGTAACTGAGATTATTCATTAATAAAATAAAACCAAAGTGTTTAAAATTGATATTAAATTGGTATCTTATAAAACGCATTTTTTTATCAACCTTTGTAAATATATATTTATAGTCTACAAAATTTGAACAAGAATTTGTACTAAATAACATATTGACATTTTGTGCTTGCCAAAAGATTGCCATCCGACATTGTGCTACGGATATCTGAATTGCAAGAAACTCGAACGTGCCATGGTAAAAACTACTTGTATCCGGGGAGGCATGTCGACTTTGAGAACTTACAACGAGCACGGACAACCTTTTCTTGAGCGCTTCCGTCCAAAATTGTGCTTTAAAGTAGGATATCAATTTCAATGGAAAGGAAACGGTGTACGTACTCGTGACAAAATGGCTATCAAATTTATAAAATACTGTCGCGTCTTGAAAAAAAAAAAAAAAAACGTTAATATACCCGAGTTGAAATATATTTAATCTTTTATTCGTTTTATTGGCTATTAAGAGGATGAAATGAAGACAATTTGTATAAAATTTAATGCATAACAAGAAGAAATAAGAGGTAATCACGTCCTTTTCCCCTTTTTTTTCCTCTAAATGGACAACATGCATGATAAAATTTTATTGCAAAACTGAATAGAGGGTACCAAATTATGCTACTCTGAATTTTTTCAGATTTTTTTGAGACCCAGAACTATTTTTAAATAATTATTGGAAGTGCGGCCATGCCCCCTGGAGGCGTCAATAGGCGTCCAGTCTCTATCCTTTTTATTAAGAATTCAGGGGTGCCAACTTAAATCACAGGAATTTCAATAATGGACAACATATATAAAAAAAATTTATTGCAGAAATGACTAGAGGGCACCAAATTATGCTACTTTGAATTTTTTCAGATTTTTTTGAGACCCGGAACTATTTTCAAATAATTATTGAAAGTTCTGTAAGTTAAGTTGGCACCCCTGAATCATTAATAAAAAGGATAGGACCGAGACGCCTATTGACGCCTCCAGGGGGCATGGCCGCACTTTCAATAATTGTTTAAAAATAGTTCTGGGTTTCAAAAAAATCTGAAAAAATTCAGAATAGCATAATTTGGTACCCTCTATTCATTTTTGCAATAAAATTTTTTCAGGTATGTTGTCCATTGGTGCAAAATAAGAAGAAATTAGACGAGGAGTGAGCTTATAATATAATAGGAAATAAAAGATGAAATTTATTTTAACTCGGGTAGCTGTTTTATTTTGGTCATTGCTTTAACTTCTTGGCTGGTTATTTGTTTTTGATGCCATGAATTTTGGACTTTTGAGAAGAAATTGGAATCTTAAAAGTTTGATAATTAATTAATAGCATATAATTTTTGCTTTACAAATCAACTTTCTACACGTACAGAATATTAAATACGACATTTTCTTCGAGTTACGAGGCTGCGACACAGTTGATGATTATATTGTTAAACTTTAATGTTTAACTTTAAACTATTCACGCTCTACTCTATAAATCGTTTCCAATAGTTTCAATACTGAATTATATACACATATTAACACAACCCACGTTATGACTAAAAGTTGTTACAAGAAATTATATAACATATAATTTTATACATAAAATCTCAATATGTATAATATAAATCATGTATGTATATCTATATACACACACACACACATATATATATATATAATATATATATATATAATATATATATATATAATCAGCTCTATGGTGTGGTGGTTAGAGCACCTGGTTCTTGTCCGAGAGGTCCTTGGTTCAAATCCCGAACACGGCAGACTTTTCATGACTTGGGATGGGTGTGACTGATTACTAAATGATGGAGTTGGTAGAGAAGGAAGGCAGCTTATGGATGTCTATACTCCGCTGCCCTGCAGTCTTGCACTGCAGGCTGCACAGATCTGGTAGTAGGAACCCAGAAGAGGGTTCTGGGGTCTGTTACGCCCCAGCTCGGTCGCAAGATAACTCTTACGTTAAATACTTGGACACACCCGAAAGGTTAAAATGGCATCAAGAATATTAGCTTTTATTAACTTTCATGTATAAAATATATTTTCATAATACTAATCTTTTGTTACACCACACACGACTGAAGTATGTTTATGTATGATTAAATCACTACAGTTGAAATGTAAGTTGGCTCACTAGATATTACCAAGCTTACAGCTAGCTAGTTCAGCAGTATATACACAACTATAGCTAGGCAATAAAATGCTCAATAGAACTCAATATTAGCAGTTATAGGTTTGAGTCACAAAACTATTGGAATCCGGCCAGTGGCATCAATAACTTACAGCAGCTTGCTTGCTTGCTTGCTTGCTCTTGCTTTGGTGGCTATATACATACAACAAAAAAACACTTACTTTTCCATGCTCAGCTGAACTCTTTGTCATAAAATTCTATCTTTTTAACTTTTCAGAATAACTTTATATGTTTAACAAAAAAATATGGTTAAAACATGACAAAAATATAATGTAAATTTTTATAAATGTGCATTAATTTGTAAGAGACCAAAAATGGTTCTAGCTAAAGAAATAATTAGAATTCATGATGGAATCCTTTTAAATGGTTAAATACATCATTTTTCTTGCCTTTCTGTTCAACCCTTTTTTATGATATACATGGACTCACTAGCATATTTTTATATTCAAAATTCAAAGTTTATGCATCTTCATATAAAACGATTCAACCGTGGAAACCGTAGAAACCTCACTTAGAATGGTCTTTGATTGAGGATGTCATTTATCACCTCGGATGCACGAGTGGGTGTTTTTTAAGCAACACATTATAAAATATAATATCAGTAATACACTGCATTTTAAACATCAGCAGTGTTAGTACTGCATCCGCGAAAAAAGTGAATGCAGGGACCAAAGGCATCTTATTGTTATTGAGGCTTGAAACAAAATCCCTAAAATTCATGTTTAATTATTTAATACTTTCGTAAGCAATGGACAGCCTACAAGATTTTTTTTTTTTATTATAGAAATGAATAGAGGGTATCAAATTACTTTGATTTTGTTATTTATTTAATTAAAACAATATATAAACTATATTTGTACTGAATAGCGAAAGCTAAATAAAGATCATTTCATTTCATTTCATTTCATTTCATTTCATTTCATTTCATTTCATTTCATTTCATTTCATTTCATTTCATTTCATTTCATTTTTTTTTTCAGTTTTTTTTTTTTTTAGCCAGAGAATTATTTTTAAATAATTATTGAAAGTTCTGTAAGTTATGTTAGCCCCCCTGGATCCTTAATAAACAAAAAATGGATAGAACCTAGGTGCCTATTGACGCCTCCAGGGGATGTGGCCGCACTTTCAACAATTATTTAAAAATAGTTCCGGGACTCAAATAAATGTGAAAAAATTCAGAGTAGCATAATTTGGTACCCTCTATTCAATTTTGTAATAAAAAAATTCATGCTGGTTGTCTATCAGTGTCGTTAATTTAATACCTACTCAATTTATGCTGGTTTTCAAGGTATTTACATTTCTCATGCATATAATATGAACGAAAATGAAAATAAGTTTCCATTTTGAAAAGCAAATTCTCTTAAAATGCAATTTATTGATTATTTTTTCCCAATGAATTTAATCTGCAAGAATATACATAATACATTTTATACGCGTATAATGAAAGAAAGTTGTAAAAAAACATGTCATTGTAAAAAAATATATATATCTATATAGCAATTATTTTAAAACTGTCAAAAAATATAATATATAGACCATATAGATATAGTATTTTTACTAAAAAAAATGGATTTGCAATAATTTATTGATGTTCGATAGTTGATTAAATCTTTAACAATAAGACAATTTTTTTTTCTACATACCAGAAAATGAATGTGAATGCGGGAGGTCTGTTTTTCACTGTATTATTATTTCTTCCGTCTCTCCCCCCCACCCTCCTCGCGTCTATCTTAGAAAACTATTTGTTCTCTGAACGAAGCAAACACTTTCAGGTTGGCAAGCCTGGCTTTGCTTGCGTTTTGTTAGCGAGCCAACTTGGCAAAAATATGACACAAATCTATGAGCAAACTTTGTGCTACATCTAGGACATTATGAAATTCAAAACCAACAATATTTTCATTTCATTTGATACAAATATACCCGAGTTGGAATGATTTTCATCTTTAATTCGCTATTAACTTCTCTCCTTGTCTAATTTCCTCCTATTTTGCACCATTTTAGAGGAAAAAGACAAGACTACGTCTTTTTCCCTCTTCTTAAGCATAAAACGTTAGAAATATTTTCTTCATTTCATCCTCACTTTGAGCGAATAAAAAATAAGATGTGTTTTAGAGATAAAAAGATTAGGTTTACACGTGTAAAGGATGAGTTGAAGACGTATATAATTTTTTAACTAGGGTGTGATAAAAAGTTAAAGAATTGCTTTAATTGAAGTTCTGTGTGTTATTATATTTTTTTAACTTATTTTTCTTGGCAATGTACGTAATTTAAGTTAAATTACAAAGATTTCAAAAACATAAAGTTATAAATTTTACCATATTGCTGCATCATATGAAACAATTTTCCACTATTTGTGTGGTATAAATATGCACTCAAATATTTCATAAAGAAATAATTTTTGTTTACAACTTTTTTTATATGTGAAAACTCTTTTGAAAGCTGACAATTTTTGTGTTACAGATAAAGAATGGAGATTTATTCTAAATAAATTCAATAGAAATATATTTGAAAAATAATGTTAAACCTGCTCGTAAACCCTGACCCGTGTACATTTTCTGCACTTGATTGACCTTATGAGCAAGTGCATAAGGAAATTAGAGCAGAAAACATATACACTTCAGGGTTTGCACACTATACCTTTAGATACTTAACCTAAGGACAATTTTTGTACGTAAATTGATTCTGTTTAATTCAGATCAAAATTAAATGCAAAGTGCGAAAAATACTGAAAATAAGGTTCAATAGGCTCAAAATTTGTTATTGCAAAAATGGATAAAGGGTGCAAAGTTATGCCCCTCTGATTTATTTTAATTTTTTTTAGAGTTTGGGAAGAATTGCTAAAAAGTTTTGACGAGGTCCGTTTGAACCCACGCCCCTTTTAGGTCTTATCCTTTTATTAGGAGAGGTATCCAGAGGTGTCACTTTTTATGTGCTTTCAATATAATTTTTAAAAATAGTTCCCGGACTCTAAAAAAATTTGAAAAAATCAGAGTAGCATAAGATTCCACCCTGTATTAATTTCTGCAATAAAATTTTTTGAGGTCGATACTCCATTAAGCCATTTAATGAACTGAATCCTAAAAATTCCTTGCTATAAAGTAAAAATAAAAATAATGAAAACCCATTCCGTATAATATACGAGCTGACAAACACACTTGTTAAAAAAATAAAAAAACTGCTGCTTTTCAGCCTTAAATGTATGCAACTTGTTATGCAACTACGCTCAACAGTTAATGAACATTACAGGAGGTAAGCTGATTTTATTAAGTCCACTCGTCGACTTTCAAAATTTGCTACTTGCAGTCTTACCCTGTGTTATTGTTACGGGTACAGTGATTAAAAGACCGCAAAGGGAAATTTTCCGAGGCGACGACTGTACTTAAATTCAAAATTAATTGGGCGCGATTCACGGAGGAGTTATCCAGAAAGATACCTAAGTTTTCACTAACCGCGGTAAATGTCATTGATTTAATTATAACAGCACTGAACGTGATTAGTGATCAACTTGAATATAATCCTTCAAGAATCACATCATTATATCACGAAAATCATGTTACCATAATTATATTTCACAGTAATTTTTTTCAACAGTCAAATTTTACTGAACATTCCCGAGTTAAAATAAATTTCATATTTTATTCGCTATTAAGCTCTCTCCTCGTCTAATTTCCTCCTATTTTGCACCATTTTATGCTCTTCTTGAGCATAAAATATTAAAAATATTGTCTTCATTTCATCCTCACTTTGAGCGAACAAGAAATAAGTTATGTTTTAGAGGTATAAAGATTAGGTTTAGACGTGTGAAGGATGAGTTGAAGACGTAATTTTTCAACTAGGGCACCTCAATATTAAATTTTCTAAAGACAGTAGTTAATTTAGTTGAATTGAGTATAAAGCGCAGATCAGTACTAAAGACATGGAGAAGGTTTTAGTCTGACTTTAGATCAAAGGTTAAAAAGGGGTGAGATTGGAAGGGAGGGTGTCTACTGAGAAAGGGTTGCTTGAGGAGAGAATTCCACATTGGACGTGAGACAAGTCTGTGCATGTAGCCTGCCTCCATCAGCAAGCACGCCGCGACTTTTGTGTGAGCTAAACCAAGAGAAAGATTAATGTCTTGGAAAATGTGATAAAGTGCGAAGTGCTAGTGTTTTCATGGCTGCTTTAAAGCTCTCAACCATTCACCTGACCCAACTACTTATATACTAGACTAGAGCTACCTTAATCAAATACTACATACTATCTAGCTTTTCTACAACATTAAAACTAATAGTCCAAGACTAATGCTTTCATGTTATGTATTTGTCTAGAGAATACCTTTAGCTATATATTTATTATATCACACATGGTTTATACTATATTTGCTCTAGTATGAGATAGATTTCACACTAGATTGAGTGCGTGCCACAATATTATATTGGGCGCGATTCACAAAGAAGTAAGCCAGGTTTCTAACCATGTTTAGCTTAACCACGTTTAACTATACCTGTTTCATGTGTTAAACCACCTTAGTTAAACGTGGTTAAGCTAAACGTGGTTAGAAACGTGGTTAGAAACATGGCTAACTGCTTCGTGAATCGCGTCCATAATAGATATAAATTCAAGATAGATTTTTTTATGCTATTAAATGTGCCAACATGATTTCACATTTATAAGTATGTATTTATATAGATCTAAAGTGTTACATTTTGCTTGAATGGGTAACTATGTTACAATATTTATTTATAGTAAAGTAAATAACACTTCAATATTTTGCATAAAGTGGTTTACATTTTTTATGCATATTCAAGAGGTACAGTAAAGCGCAGTGCGTTCACTGGATAATATTAGATCGCTGAAGAAGTCAAGAAATATCAAACGTGGTTAATATTTGGAAGGGTGACCGTACAATTACAATACATCCCGGCATTTGCCTGTGACTGAGGGAAACGTGGAAACCTCAGCCAGGATGGATGCTACAGCTTTTGTCAATGAACCGGAAGTGCAATGGTACAAAGCCAGGGGAACCACATAGTGAGAAAGCTGAACAATTTACCCTTGGGTGGTAAACGTGGTTTCTGTTGAAAATGGCCACCCATCCAACTAATAATCACGCTTGGCGTTGCTTGACTTCGGTGATCTGACGAAACCCGGTGAAACGCTCTGCGCCACACCTCCTACTAATACTTTTGAGTTAAATTAACCGTGTTTAGTGAAAAACCTTGTTATCTACGTTTTTGAATCACGTCCTCTATGAAAAACCACACGGAAAAGAGATGTATCACGTTTGCCATGTATGATGTATGATCCGTCAGATACGTGGAGGATTACTCCGTGATCCAGCTCTGAATATTAGTAGTACCAACACACCACAAACACGTCAAGTTGTAACATGTAAAAAATACAAATCCTTTTTATATACTACACTCTTATATATAAGAAGTATTTTTTAAACGACCTCTTTTCTTCATTTTTTTTTTTTTTTTTTTATTTCGTTTGTTTTATATAGAGATTAAGTTGTTTTAAAAAAGAAAGTTTATTGTATTTTTCCACTGTAAGTTGATACCACCTTTTACTTAGAAAAGGGGGGGGGGGCTGCTGTTGTTTGTCTCCTAATTTGATAAGAGACACAGATGGCAATAGATGGCGTCGCCTGGACACGCCAAATGAAGAAAAACGTCAGGCTTAGCCACACTCTTATTTTATTTCCAGGACAAAATAAATTTATAACATCTTTTTAAGACTTTTCAACAACAATATACCCATGTAGTTTATATATTAGAAGATTTTGGAAGTGTGAAAACAAATTAAAATTACGATTAGAAACAAATCTAAACAACAGATTAAAATTTGAAATTTTCTTCTTACTTAAATGAAGAAGATATCAGAGGCATTTATTTTTAATTAATTATGAATTATTGTATTAAATTTAATCAAAAATAATAAAGATAAATAATTTTTTTATTTTTTTATCTCCGTATTCTTGTCCCGTCAAGACAGAGGCTTATCGACAGTGCTATAGTGTGCACCCGTTTTATGGCTGACTTAATTTATCCATCCCGGCATTAGCCATGTAGACGATGGGGAACCATGGAAACCTCAAGTCAGGATGGTCGGTGACAGAGCACGGTCTTAACACCTCCCGAATGCATGAGGCTCGTCTCTAACCAGACAGCGAAGGTTCAGACCTCTCGATCTTTCCAGTACGACCTTGTGAGTGTGAGTGTGTTACCATTGTACAACCATGCTCGGAAATTAGGTACTGAAGAACGTTTTCGAATCCTTTTTCTTTGTAGCGGCCAATTCGGTTATTGTAAAACCTTAAATATTATTCGTTCATAATAATAATATCTTTTTTTCAACAATTTTATTAATAATTATAATGATTTAATTTTTTTATATATATACATTACATTAGTATTATAACGATTTGACCTCAAATATAATATAATGTATTCAAACAAATGAATTCCTTTTATTACATGCAAGAAAGGTATTAAAGTTAATTTTGTTGAATTAGTTACAAGATTTGAGTGCACGCTGGCATTGCATTTTTACTAGTGCACAATTATATTGTCAACATGGCCTCTATCATGGCTTACCCGAGGTGTACGTATTGATCCGCGATGGACAAAGTGCTGGGAAAGACGTAACACCAAACTGCTATTTGGATTGTTTTAGACGTCTGTATAAATAATATGAGTAATAAATTGGATTATGTATTGCACTAAATATTCTCGAGTTGAAATAAATTTCATCTTTTATTCGCTATATTAAGCTCTCTCCTCGTCTAATTCTCTCCTATTTTGCAACATTTTAGAGGAAGAAAGAGAGAAAAAGACGAGGTTACGCCTTCTTTTCTCTTATTTAGGATAAAGTGTTTATGAAATATTGTCTTAATTCTTAATTTCATCCTCACTTTGATCGAGGAGGAAATAAAATATGTTTTAGAGATAAAAAAATTATAGGTTTAGACGTGTAAAAGATGAGTTGAAGACGAAATTTTTCAACTAGGGAAATTTCAGAGTATGATGAGAAAAAATCGTACACTTCAAAAAATTTATAAATAAGCGTGTAGTTTTCTTACAAAATTGTAAAGTGTGACCTCACGTATATCATTAACAGATTTAGAAATCACGCGACTTGACATCGTCATTTTCTTGCAAAAAATAAATCTGTAGTTGATTTGCTAGAAAAAAAAAAAAAGAAATATATATTTTACATTTTTTTTTTCGCACTTGTGAAGAAAGGAATAGAAGGGTATATATAACCAGAGGCTACGATTATTGATCATATATATTTTTTATATACATAAAAAAAGTAGAAAAGTGATGGCTACATGATATCACCCATCTTTCTATGGCTTTGAGAAAAGATGGCACTCTCGACCACATGGTACGCTTTAGAGAGGGTGAGTTCGTTCGGATAAGTGGGTTGGTGCTTACTTGCGATCCTATTGTGGTTCACATGCCATGTGCATACACGAAGCAAGCGTTGGTCCGTGCTGACGCCACTAAGCATTTGTGAGAAATAAGCTTTTGCGGTGCCCATTATTGAACCACAACATTCGCTCACCCCCCCCCCCCCTCTTCCTCTCTCGTACTATGATTATAGTTATATCAAATGTTTTTTATGCTCTATTTGAAAGCACAATTGTTTTTCCTTTTTTATTTAAAGAAAAATAACCATGTATTTTTTTTTATCCTCTATTTTCACCCTCATTGAAAGAAAAAGAAAGGGGGGATGAAAAAAAATATATAATAAAAATATAGGACAACTCGATTTTACATCCGTTACATAAGTACTCTGTAAAAGAAGTTTAGATCGGACCAAAAATAATATAAAAAATGTTAAGAATGAAAATAAATTAAATAATAATCCTCCCTAGTTGAAAAATTAAGTCTTCAACTCATCCTTTACACGCCTAAACCTAATGAGGGAGATTCACGAAATATTTATCCAGAAAGTTATCCAGGTTTCTCACTAACCGCGGTTAGCGCCAGTCTAATTCAATGGCACTAAACGTGGTTAGTGAGAAACCTGGATAACTGTCTTCGTGAATCGCCCCCAATCTTTTTACCTCAAAAACACATCTTATTTTCTCCTCGCTCAAAGTGAGGATGAAATGGAGACAATATTTCTAACATTTCATGAACAATGAGAGAAAAGAAGACGCAATCTCGTCTTTTTCCTTCCTTTTTTCTCTAAAATGTTAAAATGTTGCAAAATAGGAAGGAATTAGACGAGGAGAGAGCTTAATAACGAATAAAAGATTAAATTTATTTCAACTCGGGCTTAATAAAATTATTTCAAATATCATATATTTCATTATGAGATTTTCCACAATAGGATAGTATATTTTTTGGTGTTATTTACAAAAATGCAACTTTTTTATTTATTATATTACACGTGAAAGGAATCAAAGGTTAACATAAAATGTGTGACATTTTTGGTGTGCTTGAAAGCACTTTTTTTATTTGATACTTAGAATGTAAAGCTCCTTTCTGCTCGAACAAAACTTATTTTTATTACGTAGAATAAGACTGGGGGGAAGTGAATGGACATGGCAAAGTTTTAGATTTATTTCCATACTTTCCTTCTGCAAGGAAGTAGTTTGGCAGAGCATTTTCACCAATATTGTGTCTGCAGTCCTCATCAGTGACTTTGTCAATCAAGTTTTTATGTTTGAGCATGAAATTGTGAGTGAAGCAAAAATATTATTTTTTTTTTATACATTATATTTAAAGAATTCACTCCTATGCGTTTGAAGCTCTAGGTGGGAAGTTAAAAAGGAGGAAAAGGTTCATAGCCACGGCTTGTTACGAGTCCCAACATTTGTTGAGTTAAGACTGATGAGGAAACCATGGAAAATGTCAGTCAGGACGGACATCTCTACTTTTCTCAATGGACCAAAGTAATGTTGACTAATGTCCAAAGCCTGGAGAACCACTCACCAGTGCATCACTGCAATTGGTGGAAAGTGAGATGAATTTACCCCAGGGAGGGAGCAATTAAATTTTTACTTAATGGGTCACCCATCCAAGTAGAAATCACGCTCGATGTTGCTTGACTTCGGTGATCACTGCGCCACGTTCTATCTCTTTTTTAATCAATAATTAACCATAAAAAGACGATTGAAAAGAAAAATGTTGATCATTTCGCAAGCCTCGTCGAAATTATTTATTTTCAAGTTACACTTGGTATAAATAATATAAAAATAAGTGAAAAATTTATCACACACACATTAGGATAACCTTCTATTTACGTAATTACAAATCAAAATTTCTAATTGTGGAAGTTTGCACAGGAAACAGAGCTGTTTTGAACACTTTATCCAAGAACAGCAATTTAAAAATACGTGTCAATTTTCTTGTGTAAAAGGCTGTAAAAACAACGAGCACAAACTCGTGTGTAATGACTGCGGCAATTTAGAGAATTGCTCCTTAGATAATAGATTAAATTTTTTGACGACGCATTAAAGCCAATATCAAAACATTTATTACTAATAATATGATTTGATAACATCTGGCATTAAATTATAACTCACATTGTTTATAAATAATAAGATTTCGAAAAACAAGACATCTGCTCGAATTTGCGTGCAGCTGCAGCATACTATTTTTTTATATAAGGATTTACCCCTAAGAGCTTAATTACAGCTCGCGGCAGGTAATGAGTAGGGATAAGAAAGGGAAAGGATGGTGGTCATGGCCTGTTACGCGTCCCAGCATTCACTGAGGTGACTGAGGGAACCGTGGAAAACCTCAGTCACGACGGACACCTCTACTTTTTATCAATGGACCAAAGCGATGTCCAAAGCCTGTGGGAAACCACACACAAGTGCATCACTGCACTGGATGGAAAGCGATATGAATTTACCTAAAGGAGTAACGTAATTTTTTACTTGAAACGGTTACCCATCCAAGTTTTAACCACGCTAGACATAGCTTGCCTTCGGTGACCTACGTGATTGTTGATCTTGTCCGATTGTTGCAGGCGCCATCTTCACCGAGGACCAAAAGGACAGCAGTACGGAGCTGGCCTTCAAGTACGCCGTGTACCGCATCAACAAGGACAAGGAACTGTTGCCGAAGACGACCTTAGTTTACGACATTCAATATGTACCTAAAGATGACAGCTTTCATGCTTCCAAAAAAGGTAACATTTATTAATTATTTATAACATTTTTTTATTGACTTTAAACCCTCAAGTTACTGTTTTTTTTTAAGCCTCTGATCCCAAAATCGTGCTGCATAACATAAGAAACCAAAGACTTCACCCTTTGTAAGAAACGTAACATAAATCATAATTGATTATCATATATCTGATTGTGTATGTACAGTATTTATATATATACCTTAAGGGGCATTCACAAAGGCTTAAAGGGGTACCAAAGTGAATACTTTTTTTTACATATTCGGGCAGCTAAGAATTATTCTGATATCCCTGTGTCTCAATATTTCCGTACAATGCCTAGTTATTTTAAAAATTAACCATTTAGTTTGAAAAGTGAGTTCAAAAGCCGTTGGTTAATTTAAGTCGGTGCGTGCCCGCAGCAGCCGCTGATACGACGAGAATTTCCCGCGAATCATGGGAACCTCCTCCCGACCCTTTCTTGTCATATCACCGGCCGCTGCGGGCGCGCATCGGCTTGAATCAATCAACGGCCATAGAACTCACTTTTCAAACTAAATAATTAATTGAAAAATAACTAGGCATTGTACGAAAATATTGAGCCACAGGGATGTTAGACTAACTCTTAGCTTCCCGAATATGTAAAAAAAGTATTCACTTTTTGGTACCCCTTTAAGGAGCGATTTAGGGTTAAATTCTGACATGAAAAATTGAGCCTTAAACCTTTGTGAATGTCTTCTTTTTCCTTATTGTGAGCATCAAACGTTAAAAATATTAGGCGCGATGCATGCAGGAAGTTATCCAGGTTTCTCACTAACCACGTTCAGTGTCATTGGATTAGGCTGGCACTAACCGCGGTTAATGAGAACCTGGATAACTCCTTCATGAATCGCCGGCTTCATTGTCTCCATTTCATCCTCAATCTGATCGATGAAGAAATAAGATGTGTTTTTGAGGTAAAAAGACGTAATATGATTAGGTTTAGACGAGTTAAGAATGATTTGAAGACGGAGTTTTTCAACTACAGGCTTGCATCGTTCTTTCTTCTTAAAGAATAATCTGTAATGAAAGGTGATTTTTAATATAATGTACGACTCTGCAAATCTTCCACTTCAATCGAGCTCGACCCACCGATGCATAAAATATATCCATATGGAAAACATAGAAATTCAATTAAAATTTTAACCACGTAAAATGTGTTGGAATACGTTTTAATTTTCCATTAAAGATTCATTATTTTCACAGACTATTCCACAAAAGTTGTTTATTTTTTTTAAACAATTATCAAATTCTATTTATAGATTTTACATTTAATTTTTAATCAACTAGAATATACTATTTCATTTATTGCAAATAGTTACATGATACTTTTCGATAAACAAAAACATAATAACAAAAAGTTGACAACATATTATATTGTCATATTATTTTTCTTGTTTTATGTTTTTATTTTATTCGTTAACTTTCTACTTTTAAACTCATTCAAACTTTTAATAAATTTTGTTATGTATACCATAAAAAATAAAGTATAGTATATAACTTCATTGTAAATTTTCAATAAAAATATATTTAAAATAAAATTGTTCTTTTTATTCTCAGAGACAGTATTCAAAAGGTACAATGGACACTGTCAGGCGACGTGAAGAGGGTTGCGAACTTTCTCTTTTTGTGACGTCAGGGGCTGAGGGGATTTAAATACCGTGGGATAGATTCCACCGTTATACACGCAGTATGCACGTGGATGCCACTGCTGCTTGACTTTCTGCTGTTCCTGCTGAGCATATTTTCATTATTATTTTTATTTATCATCATTATTTATATTTTGCAATCACGGGAATTTTATTTCCCTGAAGAACCACGAATTAATTTCACAGTAGTGGCTGATAAAGATAAAACGTAATGAGCGGAGAGTACGAAGAAATCTCTAAAACACATGCGACTGTCATGCTCAAAATATTACAATATTGATGACTATAAAATCTTTGGCGAAACAAGCAAATAAATAAATAAAAGGTAGGTACAGTTTCGATTCTGAAAAAACACGGAAACCCCTACGCCGCCGCATTTTTAATTGTATACACGGATAAATTAATAAAAAATACTAAATAAGGAGGAATGAATTATAATTAATTAAACAATATTAATATACTGTAGTTAATACAATGTGTGAAAAATTGTTAGATTTGTTACTCTTTCCAGTGTTTTTTTTATAATAAACTATTATATGCAGCTATATAGCATTTAAATATTAGCCAATATAATATTATGCAATATGTACTGTTGCCATTCATGACACAGTGAACTGCATCTTTAACTTTAATTAAAAAGGAATACATTTATTTACATGTATTTATATTTAATTATTATAATAATATATACACTACATAGTGTTGCATGTTGCATATTATATGGTATTTTTACTGTAGAGAGTTAATTTTTTCTTTCATAAGGGATTTTTTTTTTTAAACTATCATATTAGTACTTTTATCTTGTTAACTGCACTGTATGAGATAATCAAGAATAGATTTACTTTAATGTGATCAAGGGTGGATCCAACGATCCAACGCGCGGATCTGAGAGGGGGCGGGGCCCTATCTCGCACTGTTAAATTTGGGGAGGGAGGAGAGGGGCGGTGGGTGGTAATAACTTCAATATACTTTGTGAGTTTGGGGGGGGGGGCATCCCCAATCGCCTCTCCCAATGATGTAAAAAAAAATCCAAGAATATATATATATATTTAACATTTCATATAATTTCATCCTAAACTATTTACATGCATGTTATTTACATATTATTTAGTTGTATTTTATGGTTAGATTTTGTTTTATTAACTGATTCTGGTCCTTATACTATCAACATAATATGTACATGCGTATGCCTGTACATATTATGTTGATAGTATATACTGCACAATATGATTGTATATTAATTTACTTCTTTTTCTATTGTCGTATTCCTATAAGTTTTTTGCCTATGTTTGAATTAAATACTGCAGTTACAAGAGAAAGTTAAATAAATATGTTGTAATCTAAATCTAAAGTAATAAAAAAATATAAAAATGAAATTCATACCAAACCTTCTTCCGATCATTCATAATGATATCAGGTAATCCCATCATTGCAATTTCATCACTTAATTAAATATCTAATTTACTATATAAATGAACTTTATACATGTTTAACTTTTGAGAGCATAAAATTGGAATACATTGGCTAGATCTAGGAGAAACAATATTTAGCCCATAACTCATGTAAAATAATTTGCTGCACTTCTTCCGGGAAGTGATTTGTTCTTATTGGACTGTTTGTAAATCTCCTGCCTCTGACTTGTTATTTATGTACTCATGAGGAAAATATTAAAATAAAAAATAAAAAAATAAATTCTAGGGTACAAACTTACCTTCAGGTGTTGGCCAAGTCAAGGGCTAAGTCAAGGGCTACTTACTTCGGGAGAAATTGTTTACGTCCAGTCATTTCCACCCCCTGCAGGGGTGAAAATGTGTTAAAATCAAATCATGCCCAAAAATTCTAAAAACTATAAGAATTTGAAATTAAAAAAATATTTGCAAAATTTAATGGTGAATTTTTGAAGGATGAAACTACCCTGTTTCATCCCTAAACAACCCTAAAATAAACAAATATTAAATTTTAAAAAAATTTAATTGTCAGATTCGTGTTCCCCATACTCAAATTTGTAAAAATAGACACCTTCAGTAGGGGGTTGTCGGAGTGCTTGTTTTACCCCTTATTCCTAAATTTACATTTTAACCGTTTTTAAATAAATTTGATCATGGAAAACACTAATCTGACAATTAAAAAATTTTATAATGAAAAATAATTTATTTTAAGATTGTTTAGGGATAAAACAGGGTAGTTTTACCCTTTAAAAATTCAACATGGAATTTCAAATATTTTTTTATTTAAAATTCTCAGTTTTTAGAATTTTTGGGCATGATTTGATTTTTACACATTTTCACCCCTGCAGGGGGTGGAAATGACTGGATGTGAACAATTTCTCTCGAAGTAAGTAGCCCCTGACTTGGCCAACACCTGAAGGTAAGTGTGTACCCTAGAATTAATTTTTATCTGAGTTATGGACCAAATATCATTTCTCCTATCTAACCAATCTCTATTCCAATTTTATACTCTCAAAACTGTACGTACAGTACTTATGCATATGTTTCTCTATAAGAGCTTCTGTGAGATGAATTTTACTATATTTTTGTTAAGTAATTTTGCATAGTAATTCAGATTTCATTAAATTACTATGTAACTATGGTTATAAACATGGGGTTACGGGATAACATTATATTATATGAATTTGGCTTCAAATGATTAAATTTTTATTTTACATTTGATTTTTTTTATCACATTATAAGAGATAATTTAAAAAAAAAATACATTTTCTGATCTGCATGATGCTTGTGACCTCTGTTCTTTAATTGGTATGTAATATGATGTGTTGATAATATTTGAAGAAAATATAACAAAAGACAAGCCCATGCACTTACCTTGGGTCAAGTGATTTCTTTTACTTTACGAGTCTGCGATGAACGCACATACACAAGTTTTAGTTTAAAAATTTATTTGCAAAATTAATTGATATAATAATTATGAAAAATTGTTTCCATAAAAAGTGATAAATTGTATGTGGTGGAGTGTTTTCTACTACTAAAGTATAAAATTTTCAAGAACTTGGTCTTTTGAAACGTATATAAAAATTAAGGAAGGCCTGTTATATTATTTATATGATTTTCCCAACTTGGTCACTTTTGCTTACATTTCAGTATTAACTAGCATATAATTCGATAGAATAGAATATAGAATATTCTATAGTATTCTATGAACATGAATATTCTATATTCGTGCGTTGGTGATTTTAATGTTGACCGACATACTCTTTTTATTTTAAATACTTGAGAATTTCGCGTCATTAAAATCATTATAATTTTGTTCCCAAAAAAAGGCGTCTCACGCTTTTTACATAGTCAACAACACGTTGTAATAATTTTCATAGGTTCCGAACGTGTTGGGATCAAATTGTGATGATCCGAACGCGTTGGGAATTTTGCCGAGGTGCCCAATGCATTGGTATAAAAAAAATCGCGTCCGAAGCAAATTCGCTTCCGGATGTCAGCATAATAAAATATACAAAATATTGTATTATTAAAATATATTATTTAAAAGCACCTGTTTGTGTATTAATTACTAATTAAGGGTAAGATAACACGAAATATCGATTCCTGTAGTCCCATTTGATTAACATGTAAACTTTAGCAACCTCATAATAATTCTGATTTTTTTAGAGGCAGTTCTTAGCACCAAAAAAATGTAGAAAAATTTTCAAAACAATCGCTCGATCCGATTTTTTTAAATTAATTTATTAGTTTAGGTCTCCATGGGAAAGCCCTATACTGGAATTAAAAAAAAATAATAATATTAATAATAATTTAAAAAAATTGGATCGAGCGATTGTTTTGAAATTTTTTCTACATTTTTTTTGGTGCTAAGAACTGTCTCTCAAAAAAAAATTCAGAATTATTATGAGGTTGATAAGGTTTACATGTTAATCAAATGGAACTACAACAATCGATGTTTCGTGTTATCTTACCCTTAAATAATAAATAATTCATTTCCTGTAGCATACAATGTGCTTTTAATCCAAGTGGCTACAACTCTTTATTTGTTACTGAACAACGAGAATTTTTAATATTTTTTTTTTATTATATACTACACAGTACACAATACTTATTATGCTTCATGCAGGTAGGTCTCAGGTATTATCTATATATTTTTGTTATCTCGATCTATCTATGTATATCTTTCCTCTTATATTATACATTTTATATTTATAAATTTTTATGTTTTTTTTAAGCATACAGCATAAAAAATAACAACACATTTTAGAAAAAAACAAATTCTTAGCATTGTGCATATCTTCAGGCTTGGCCGCCCTTTAAAAAGCTGAAAACTACAACAATATGTGGCTCTTAAAATAAGCCATTGTGTAAACATTTTACGTACCTGGTACTTCTTTTGACAAAGTATACAGTTCTAATATCATGCTTTAAATTATAAAAACAAAAATTAAAAGTTAGTTGCTAATATAAGCTCCTCTAGCGGCATGCACTAACCATGCAGTTTTATGGAGAAAGCGCGCGGTATCCCACGGTCTTACTCCTGCATGCTAGGCAACCCGCGCTAAAATCTCGCCTAACAGTGTCCATTGTAATAAAATGATTTTTTTTTTTTTTACTAATAAGAATAAAATGTATATAAAGAATTACGTTGAAAGAGAATTCTTTGAGCGTTGCCCTGAGTGCATCAGCAGCTATTTGATTCCATGCAAAGTCAAATAAGTTTCAGCTCACTTTCAAACTGCGTAGCTCATCAATATAAATGATGCCCATTCTCTTGGTTCACAAAAAAAAAAAAAAAAAAAAAAAAAAATGTAATCTTAAAGAGGATAACAAGATTGATGGATGGGTCACGTTTTATTGTATTACATCTGCTAGAAATTCGTTCACAGATAATATATATTTTTTAAATTAAACACAATAATAATTGGGTACTTCTATTAACTAAGTACTTAATAAGTGTGAAACTCTAAGTTGAGAATTTCGCGGGCTCTTCCGGAATGCTGGCGGCCACGGCCTTGCAATCCATTCCGGCATTTGCCTTTGACTGAGGAAAACTTGGAAACCTCAGCCAGGATGGACGCCACAGCTTTTGTCAATGAACCGGAAGTGCAATGGTCCAAAGCCAGGGGAACCACAAAGTGGAAAAACACAACGATTTACCCCTGCATGGGTGGGAAACGTGTTTTTTTGTTACAAATGGTCACTCATCCAACCATCCACGCTCGGCGTTGCTTGACTTGGGTTTAATATAGAATTTTCTTTTTCTTCGTAAAAAACATTAATGAATCACGACTTATATTTTTTAGATCATAAAAAGAGAAGAATTTCTTTGAAGTTTATATTTTTTTATACATTAGTATATTAAACAGAAATAGAATCTATGTTTTGTCATTTTTATTGCTAAATTTGTATAACATCTTAAGAGTAGAAGATGTTTCCGAGAAAATTAATTTTAAAATATACTGTAAGAAAACAAAACTAAAAAGACAATTGAATTATATTCTTACATTATAATTTATCATGGCTTAAAATTTTATTTATTAGTAAATAACTTATTCGTGCAAAGGATATTCATATTAGGTCGAGCGTGGCGCAGTGCATTGACCGGTTCTCGTTAGATCACCGAAGTCAGGCTACGTCGAGCGTGGTTAGTACTTGGATGGGTGACCGTTTCAAGTAAAAAATACGCTGCTCCCTCCCTGGGGTAAATTCGTCTCGCTTTCCACCCAGTGCAGTGATGCACTTGTGTGTGGTTCCCCAGGCTTTGGACATCGCTTTGGTCCATTGAGAAAAAGTAGAGGTGTCCGTCCTGACTGAGGTTTTCCACGGTTCCCTCAGTCTCACCTCAGCGAATGCTGGGACGCGTAAGCATGCAGGCCGTGGCCACTATCCGTTCCCTACCTTATTCCTACCCAGTACCCCCGCCGCGAGCTGTAAGCTCTTAGGGGTGTATCCTTGTAAAAAAAAAATATAAAAAAAAAAAAAAAAAAAAAATTATTTCACTTTTCGGACTTTTACCTTTGCCGGTGTTAGATGTAATCCTTCTGTGTGTAGTATGTTGCGATGGTCACTTGGTGACGTGCACGAACACTAAGTGACCATCGCAACATGCTACACACAGAAGGATTACATCGAACACCGGCAAAGGTAAAAGTCCGAAAAGTGGAATATTATTTATGTTGTGGTTAAATATATAATTTCGAAGCGATAGTTAACTTAAAGGGGGTTGAAACAAAAATATTATTAATTGATCTGGGAGTTTTTTCTTAACTAAATTTTCCAACAAGTGATCGTATTTAACTAGTATTCTAAATTGATTTTTGAAATTATGGAATCAATTCTTACATTTTTTATATTTTATTTCTTTAATAAATGTTCATAATTAAATTATCTATATAAAGAGTTATATTATTCTCGCAAATGTTTATGTATTGTATGTAACCTAAATAAAGTATAAACTACTTAACTTTAATTTACTTTGCCTTTAAAGTAAAGTGCGCGCTAGAAAAAAAAGTTGAGTTAGTATTTTCTAAAAATAGTTCAAGTAGTCCTCCATATCAAACCAAAATTCAAAAAAT